>JAAVTS010000665.1:2392-14977 GCA_022845575.1 Baylisascaris ailuri
GCAGGGTCTTTTCTCAGTTTCTTTGACCTCCATGAAGGGAGATTCTCGCTCCGCTTGTTCTACTAAGAGAACATTGCTGTGCACACGGCTTTCATTTTGTCTTTTTCCACAAGGAATTGCTTATTGGTCCCTAACGTCACTTCGTAATATCTTTGTAAAAAAAGGGAAGGATAAACGTCGTGTATTTCATTGAAATTTGTTTGCGATTGATTCCCAGAATGTATTTTCAGATCGGTACTTAAATATGTTTCAGTGTTTTGATCGGATGTCAGTAAGTAACATCGAATGCACGTCATCGATTGCTTGCGAAGATGTTGATCGCCCTTCGGCGGATGAACTCTCGTCCAGTGCGCCGTCGCTTAGTCGGAAACGACTTGCAGCACGGCGCCTTCCACCAATCACTCTTGTCACCCATCCTACACTTTTGCCCACTGAAACCGATTCGACGGTTGCATCTTTAACTCCCTTCTCATCTCATGAATCCCTTACAGGTTCTTCTTTTTGCATATTTCCAATACATCACACTGCTATGAAATGCTTGCATGATTCCTTCGAAATAAATAAAATATTTGCGTGAGAAGATATGTCGGATTTGAATAGTGGGTTTCATCATTGTTTTTACCGTAGCTGTCGCTGTTTTATTGCTTTAAGTTATTTCTTTTAATTTATTACTTAACGATGCAATTAAACTTCCAAGGGATCTGAGTCGTTAACGTCAGCAGAATTTACCATGTCCAGAGCAGAGGGGAAGGGGAATAGTGGCGAGTGGCACAACAGTGCTTTATGCTTTTTCTTCAAATTCTTCTATCATTTATTTGAACTCGAGTAGATCACGGTAGCCTCTTTCGCTTTGGTTTGTCGTTGTTGACATAATTGCAATTATTGTGCGATAAAAGTCATAAAAATATGTGAAACTGCAACGGCACCGTTATGCTTTATCAAACTTATTAAAGAGTTGCCACCGTTTTTTTTTTTTTTTTAATTTGCACGGTGCTGTGCGATGTCAATGGTGCGAAACCGTCAAATCAACTGGTGCACAATTTATTCTTAATAAAAAATTTTTTTTTTAAATTTACGAATTGTAGTAAAAGGGTGCCAACTGTAGAGTGAGAGAGGTAACTGTTTTATATTTTTGCACATATTTAATCACTCAGATTTTGTGTCATAATGGAGCACTTTATAGATAGGTGCAGTTTTTGACATTAACTGAGGTCGTTTTTGCATAGTAATACAGATGCAAATTTGCTTTCATTAAATAAGGTTAACTTGCAGATGATGCAGACATCAAAAGGCAACGGTTGGATGTACCTGTGAGCCAACCCAGTGGCGGCTGTGTTTTTCCGGAAGTGCTCGATGGTCAGTCGGGGAGTCCATGTGGTTCTTCGGAAAGAGATGATGCTCAGAGGGTAGGCTGAGATTGTATCTGCAGGAGTTTTTTGAGAATTTTTCATTGGTTTTATGCTCCATAAGCTATTATTTATTTCCTCTGTCTGTTCAAAAAATTCAATATTTGGTCAGCTTAAAATAGGTTATTAACTGTCATCTTGCAGGTTTGTGCAAACTGGTCGAATATAAATAATACAATTGTTGGTGGCTACCAGTTGGTGGGTGCGGGCAAGGAGTTCACCGCATTTCATAAGGAAACTAAAGTTGTGAAAACATGTCAGGTTTGTTTTGCCTATCTATAAGTTTTTTGCCTCTCATATTGTTTAATGTGTTGTTAAGGTAATCCGGCTAAGTGATTATATACTGGAATTGCATCGCATTGCGCTTCATAAGATTGTATAGGGTTTCCTTGTTTTTATATGATTTCCATGCGAAGCTGCGATCAAATATCTTTATTGGGTGGAGGCATATATGATACTTGCTTTGATCGAAGTTCAGGTTGTTGGCGTCGAATTGAGGGGGAATGAGGGGGGTGGATGTTGATAGGACCAATTGTTAACCCTTGCATGAAATAGCGGTTTGTAGCATCGGGTATGACTATTTTCTCCACTCACATCGAGCTGGGAGACATTTGATGTTCACATTTGAGAATAAACGTATTACGGTGCTAATTTCTTCCTTTCCTTACTTCTTGCTAAAGTTTTTTGTGAACATTCCATTAAATGCATTCGACGTAATATGCGAATTGCAGCTGATTGACAGTGAACAATATCAAAAGATACTGAAGATGAGAGAGCGGCTGAATGAGGCAGATAAGTACTGGAAATATGACGATTTAGATGAAATGAGGTGAGTTGGCCACCCTTTATATTATTCAATATTCTTCATTTTATAGGTTTAGCGAATCGGTGTTGTGCCCGTATTGCTTTGTTGTTGCGCTATTGTTTTTAATAAGTATTCATCGCCACAGGCGGAGAATCATAACGGTTCTCGCTCACATCACGTAAAAGATAAGGTTATCCCTTTCAATTTCCTCCTTTTCTCTCTCAACCCTCTCACTTCTGCAATGAGCACCGAATTTAATGTTTGAATGGAAAGGGTTCGCGAAAACGATTTTTTTTTTTTTTTTTTTGCGGTGGATTGCATCACGGTGCTTCCTGCTTACTTATTGATATTTAGTTAAGCATTTGTTAAATCTTGTCCGTACTCAAGAATTGGTGATATTTGCACCATATAGTGCGATCTTTTCTTGCTGGGAGGGGAGCATTGAAAGGTATATTGAAATGTTGTATGAGAGTACAATTTTGTGTCTGGATGCCACGGAGAGGCTGGGGCGAGGGGAAGGGAAGGAATGGGTCCACCTCGATTCACTAATGGACGGCATCCGGTAAGTCTTTAGGAATGTTGTGGAGAAACGAACGAGCTCGTAAGCACTATCGACGACATGGTCATCTGGCCATTTTCCTGTTTACTTCATTTGAATCTAGATGTGTTACTCTATGTTTAGTTCTCAGGTAGATATCCAGTTTTGTTTTCTAATTAAGTTTCACGAAGCCATTTAACTATTCCCTATTGCTTATTAAAGCAATTTATTTCAAGGGAATTTGTACTGCCATCGGAAACGGAGGTCTGTGAGGATGAGTACGGTCGTCGTTTCATGTTCTCCCCATGGCAGTATGGTACTCTGCAGCGTAAGATGCAAGCTGCCTTATGCATGTTACCCGAACTGGAAGTGCAGCCGTTATTCAAACAAATCGTGAGGGGAATCACTTTTTGCCATACGATCGGCGTCGTTGTTCGAGACCTCAAATTGCGCAAATTTATTTTCACTGATAAGCACTTGTAAGCTCTTTTGTTTTAAAGTTTTGAAGTGTTTTCTTAAAAGCATTTAAAAGTTTCTACTCGTTTATAAAATAAGAGGCATAAAGCCGGAGTTCTTTTATATGCGATTTTCCATCTTCACTTCACTTACTTTTGGGTGCAGAAGTTCAGATGTAACTTGTATTCTTTGAAACTACCGGATTAGTTCTAAAGTTTGATAGTAAGTTGAGTTTTTTTAATAATTAGAGCATTTTGATAAATGCGATCTTTGCTGAAGCTTCAGATTTTCTTGGAGATCCCCGATGTGATTTAATTTCAGGAGATTTAATTTGGTGGTAGCGAATTTTCGCTAAAAATGTCTTTAAACTGGTACTGAAAGTGGGTTACAAGGGCGATCCTGGAAATGAATGAATTTTCCACCGAGAGCGGATGGGTTATATGTGTATATAAATGATGTAATTTAATTTCAGGACACAGTTGAGGCTTCATGATGTGTTCGATCTCTTTATATGCGAGGAGCTGAACAATGACGGCGTTCGTGATCGGCATAGCTGTCCGGCATACGTTGCGCCCGAGATCCTCGTTAAGGGACCCGCCGAATATGCGGGACGTCCGGCAGACGTATGGGCTCTTGGTGTTCTCCTCTACGTGCTTCTGTTTAGACGGTAAAACGTTGCATATTTATTGTGAACATGGGGACTGATGTGAATTATGTTTGCCGCATTAGGTTGGATATCCGTTTTATGGTGTTGAGCTGTTATAATATATAGCTTTTATCGCCGATCTAGGCTTTGCTTTGCATATGCGAAAAAGTATATGTGTCAATTTGTTCGATATTTAGGTTCAAATCAACGATGAAGCAACCAGTGCAATCTTCTAGTTTTCGTGCTGAATTTTTAGCTATTATCTTTGTTACATTTTCGAAACAGTTTCACTGCTCTTATTCATTTTTAGTTATCCTTTCAATGACGTCACACCACAGCGGTTATTTTCGCGGATTCTGAAGGCACGTTTTTGCATTCCTGTCGATGCGAACGTTTCATATGCTGGTATGTCTCGAAAAGTGTTGGCCATTTTGATCGTTGCAATCAATTTTAATACATTTCTTTGGGCATTATTAATTGAAGTGATCTCGCATGTGCATGCAGTCATTGAATTTGCTTTTGTTTGTACTAGTTGGAGGATTAGATTTTTTGTTGCCTCTTGCGATGTCAACGTCTTTCTGCTTAAGTTCGCCGTGATTTGCCTCGAGCATGATTTTCTGAATCGATTTGATAGTAGCAAGTCGGCGACTTGTTTGAATAAGAAATCTGGCATGGTAACGTGGAATAGATTATTCTGTATGTTGTAGCATTGGCGATGCTTCCGTTTATTTTAAAATGCCTAGATGATTGCTGTAATTTTATTCAATAATTTCTGTTCATCGATTTTGATATTTCGCTCACCGACATTAGTGTAAGAGTGGACAGTAGAAGGGAGGCCATTGAATAAGAATAAGGCGGGCGCTCCGCCCGTAAAAAATTTTACTGCTGAGGGGGGAATCTGCGTAAAGATTTGGTCGGCGATCTCAGTTTCATCCCACTGTTTTTCCCTATGCCTTTTCGCAAAGATTACCACCGAACTTAGCAAGTTGTCAAATGAGACTTGCAGAATACGAGGCTTCTTTACGTGACTGATTTACACTCTTTCAAAAAATTCGCTGAGCTATATCTAGTGAAAAATTTTTCGTTATTTTGGTATGATGTGTGGCAGGTTGGGTATTTTCTCTAAAGTAAATTCCCATCTAAGTGTCTTGCTAAGTCGGATGGGTTTTTCAGCACGAGCGCTCATCTATGGGATGTTGCGGAAAGAGCCGAGTGAAAGACCAACTGCTAAGCAGTTGCTTCACATGCCATGGATATCGACAACTTTTGAGGCGCTTTCCAAACAGATCAGATTTTGGATGGCTCCAGTTCATTTTCTCAGAACCGGTTGGTTTTTGCGATGTGTGTAAGGGATCCGACTTGTTCAGCATATGGTGGAAGGGAAGAGAGGCGGCACTTTTTCATTTCTCTGTTTTTGCGTAACTTTCAAACGTTGTATCCGAATAGTTTGTCGTTTTTGTTTTGAGGTTCCTTTGCCGTTCCCCGTAAAGAATTCATCAGATGCTATCACCGATTGTTGATAAAGTTTACGTGCAGTGTTTTTATTGTTGTTTATAGGCGCTATACTGCAAACACCGATGGTAGCTGAATTACCACTCAGTTTGACGTCTCGTCTACAACTCACTTCCGAATCCCTCACAACACTGTCGTCATCCGCAGGCGTAGCTGTACCGTCGACTCGACGACTCTACAATGTATTATTTGTTCAGTTCTTTTAATGATTTCGTGGACATCGATCCGTTTTCATCTGTTCCTGTGTTTTGTCCAAGGGCTGTGTCGGAGCATGTCTAAAAAGGTCGATACTCGGGACTGGAACACCTTGCTTTGCTGGAATAGGTGACTCGCTGATGCAGTAGGAGTTGTTGTAACCAGCAATTTAGGTGGGGCAGGGGGAAGGCGGTCACGTTATCGAGGGGATTAGTTCGCATATGGAAATGGCTTAGCGCGCTATTTTATGGTTCAGACACTGCACTTATTCTTGAAGGTTGAATAAAATGTTGTGTTTCAGCGAGAGGATACAGACGATCATGTGGTGCCGGACGTTGCAGCAAGTGCCGCATGCGATCAAGGGCACAGTCCTGAGGCCGTGAGAGATATGTTGGGTGCGGTCTCAGGTGAGCAGTCGGAAAGGTATATTCGAGATGCGTGGCGGGCGTTGGCTTCTGGCAGTTTGCTCTCGAGTGAATTGTTGTCCCATACATTCGCTCGTTTGTAGGTACCGTGTCTTTCCTCTCTTTTGTCTTGTCACTTAGGCGCATCTGCGCTCTAGTGGAAGGCAGGCTCAACATTCTTCTACGAATATCCTGTCGGGATTGTGACGGCGAGCATATAACCGCAAATTATAATGCTTAGACAGCAATATGGTTTTAAGCTGAGAAGCAGTGAATCTTATCAGCACTAGGGCATGGGATTCATTATGAAAACTGAAATATTGGCTTTGTTAGAGGGAGTGAAACAATCTACCTCTTTCCAATTATTCCAGTATTCGAGCCTGCACTGTGTAGATGAGTAGGTAAAAGGGCTATCAAAGCCACTCTTGTGTTGGATTTGGTTCTATGTTGCTACAGCAAATTGGACTACATGCTTCGGAAAAACCGATACCTCATTTCCATATAGATGCTTTATTCGTTTTTGTAGCTCAGCAGTGAGAGCTCTATCCTAAAGGGGATTCAGTTAAATCGTCGCGTCTTTGCAGAGCGCTGCTTTGAACTGAATTAAATTGCCGTATTTCTGTGACCTGTTCTCATTTAAGTGGCGAAAGTTCGTATCCTGTAGATGTTACTTTCAACACATTTGCATCGTATTGTTGTTGTTTTATTTTGTATTATTCTGTTTTCAATAATGCATTGTTTTTATGAGTTGGGCTAGTATTTGCTCGTATATTGTAATCGTTTGTTATTAGCGCTTCGTTTAATGCTTTAAAGTAAGGAGTTTCAACCCTCTTCGGCTTATCAAATGGCATGTGAGTTGTTTGAAGTTTGCTAATATCGTTAGTTTTAATTACTTGCCTCCCATCCTCGCTTTTATCCTCTCTGTGGTATCTTTAATGTTTAATGTGATTTCGGGGAGCAAGTAATCTCGTCTTTGATTAGCCTCTGCTTTGTCCTGCTGTTATCCTTCCTGTCCCACTCCACTCCCCTCCTCCCACATCCTCGACTCGTCCAACTTTTTTCCTCTATCTGTTGAAATTTGGAAACTTTCATACCACCGAATGAGATCTACGTCGTAATGCTTCAAAAAAAAAAAAAAAAAAAACTGGCGGGATGGCTGATTGAGTGTTTATTATTAAAATATTTGTATTGGTTCATATGCATTAAGGGAATCTCTATTGATGGCTGCATTTGTACTCCTCAATTTCAATTGTTTCGCATGTTAGCAGCGAGCCATCAGTACAGATTCTTTGCCGAGCCTTTCTCTTTGATTGTTCCTCAATCGTATTTAACGTTACTATTTTATTATTCGCTTTTTGACATATGCCATCTTATATAGGTGGTTTCTATTTTGGGATGATTATCAGTTTTGTTTTATTTATGTACTTACTGTGAATTGCTTATATCTATTGTTGAGGGGTGTACCACTTGGTTAGCGTACATGAATTCTTGAATTGTTAAGATCGTTTAATGATTACAAGAAGAAAATTGAGGAGCAGGGAGTATATACAAAGGAGCGACTTTGTCATATTTAATTTCGGGGTCACTAAAGCTGGCCTGGTTTAAGTATCACAGAGGGGGGGAAGTTGGCAAATTTGCACTATCAGTGACGACAATGTTCCCTATGTTTCGATGAGTAGCATTGGTAGTGAAGGGAATAATATTTTCGATGTTCAAATAAGGAACGGCGAGAAAGGAGGTATCTATATATGTGTGCGGTGTGCATTTTATATTGGTGATATATAAGACGGCAGCGGATGATGTTTGATCAATGTCGCTGCTGTGTACAAATAAAACATTTCATAATACAGTTCAGCGCATTCCACCTGCATAATCTAGTGCCCGTTTTTATACGCTATTTTTTTTTCATTCACGTGATTTTCAGCGGAATTTAGTGTACTTCGAAAGTTTATATAAATGCACTTTGTAGGGTGGCAGTTGTACTCCCGTATTTTTTAGAATTGGTGTTAGTTTAACGGTGTCTGATGCACTTACGATGGCTAAATTGAGGAGTTCTTGGTTGCCATCGAAACCTGTGTATGGACTGATCGGTGAGTGCAGGTGCATGCGCCAAATATAATCCTGGCCACATCAGACGCGATTGCTTCGAGCGATTCTGATAGCAGATGTCATTTCAGTACGTTAAGAAGCTATAAATAAGCTAGAACAACTAGGTGCGACCACACATAGATAATTGCTTTTTTGTTGGATTTTATGTTGCACGATGGCGCACAAAGTTCATTTGGCGTCCATAGTTGATGTGACACTATTTCCACATCATGTTGTAGCGTGACTTTAGCCCTGTTGTGAGTGGGTTCAATTCAACTCAAACCAACATCTCTCAGCCCCAAAAGGTCTGTCATAAAGTGTTCCAAGAAATGAACTCCTTCCTACATGCCTGTAGGTGAGGGGTTTGATGATATACTCCCCAAGTTGAGCGGCATGTTAATAGTATGGGATATTATAACAGAGTTGATGATGAAAATGAGGGCCTCTAAGATATAATGCAGAATTACACTTTTTAGATGCATTTAGGTTCTGGGCTCTCTGTGGCTGCACGTAAGCTTCGAAGCAAATTTTATAAACCCTCTAAGAAAACCCAAGTTGTTACCGCAAAAATCTTTGTCTTGATATGCCGAGAAATGAAATTAAGACAACCGCCATACGTAAGCACATTAGCAGTTTACATATCCAAGATGCATAAAGGAATTTTCCGCACTGCGGAGGAAATAACAGTTAAATTAATCTAACTTCCGCAGTAGCATTACCATGCGTACCTCTCCCACGTTTATCAGTAAAAGGCTCAAACAATATGAGGCGACATCGCCGTACTATAGTAGAACTGTCAGCTATAGAAGTGAACGATAGACGCACTCTTCAAGGATATATGAAAACATTCCTAGTCCTCGCCATATGGTCAAGTCATTAAAGCGGTCTCTTCTAAGATGTTCGGGTTCCATTTTTTGCCAGAGGCAAAAGCCAAGCGCATGCTCATCGTGGGATGACACGGAGGTCTCTCTACTCCGAGCGGTCTGGAAGAACTTGTGGAAGGGCAATTTTTTAAACAGAACACGCAACGCCAAAAGTGCTATTTCACTCCACTCCTATGAAAGATGTCTTTTTCAACTGGTGTAACATTCTTGAACTCCCTTCCATCTCATCCCCTATCTTTCCAAGATATAAGTCTAGTGGTTGCGCTACCGTTCATGACCAGCACTGCGTGAAGAATGATGTCTTCTAGGTGCTGTCAAACGATTGCACATCCTAGCGGAGTTTATTCTTATGAAACATACTCCTGCCGGATTCCTTTAACGGATTTCCTTAATGCGACAATGATGGTCCGAATGAAGAATACCATTAGCAGTATGACTGCAGTTTGTCGAAAACAGTATCTGAAGGATGTCGTCACTATCCCTCAAAATTGCGATGTTTCGATTGTTCCGCTTCCGGAATTCTTAATCAAGATAGAAATACAATGTCCCCATTCCTTTCAGTATAGCGTTTTGGATGGGATTTTTGAAAGACCACCCTTTCCCCTAGATGGCGACGATGCAAACCAGGCAGCCATCTGTCTACACCTATTTCTAAAAATCTACTTCTGTACATTTGCTTATGTTTATAAAAAGGTACCCTCTCCTTGCAGCGAATATCTTCACCAAACCTCACTTGTTCTCGTTCAGCTTAACTGATTGTCTAGTAGAAATTGTCGAAAAAAAAACACCTCATTTCAGCCCAGAAAGTCAGCTTTTCTTTAAATCAGCTTTTAATCTCAACGAATTTCAGCGAGATTCACATTGTAAACGTGATTTCTTCATTTATATTTAAAAAAAAAATTAGTTCTTATCTCTTCTTTGAAGAACTACTCAATAATCACATATAAATTAATGCAAACAATAACAAAAAAAAAATCGTAACTATCAATCATATATTCGAAATAAAAAGATTAAAAAAACAATTTCGAAAAGCCAAAAAAAGACAATAAATACAAATAAGAAAACTCGAAGTACGTTAAGTACGACTATCACAAGCGTGCACGTCCTCCTTCGTTCTTTTTTATCTATTAAAAATTGGAGTAGGCATAAAGTACAGAAATCAAAACGTTTGCACAAGTGTGAATTATGCTTCAGGTAAGGCTGCAAAATAGCCATGTTACAGCCCTAAGAGATAGATTAGTCTTGAACATCTATCAAGCCAGAAATCACCCTACACCTAAACCCTAATTATCGGAAGACATATGTAGCGGAAGACATAAACGAATTCCATCGAAATGAAAAATGTTCGAGTGGAGTGGATTTGCTGGCTTAGGTAAAAAGGCAGCTCTCGAAGATATCACATAGCAGCCGATGATCACAAAACAACACAACAACATCTCAAGAGGTAAATCGTATTCAATTGTATTTATTCATCTCGACTTTGTGCTGAATTGCTCGTGATGAATGATATATCAATGAGTCAATTAGACTTGCCACTGTGAATACACCTCCAATTATGGCACATAAGGACACCAAAAAAGTTGACAACGGTCTGTAATGAAATCTTCGTTTACGACGACACATTTTTTTTACGACATTTTCCTGCCTTTTAGCAGCAGAGGTTTAGGATCATTTGCTGTCTCCCCCTCCCCCTCCCCTCCCAACCGGGGATCAGCAGCTCTCAAGCAGGTCCAAAACATTGCTCGTAAGATCCACAAAAAGAACACTTCCAGATCCCTTGCACTGCATACTGTATTTTCTGTGTATCTTCTACTTCCCATTCTGCTAAAAGAGTGCAGGTCAATCTTCCCATTTTACCAAAAGAGTGCAGGTTAATATGATCAGGCAGCTTTGACTGAATCCCAGTTTACTGAGCTTATTTAAATAGCTGTACTGAGCTGTGACGGAGTTAGGGCTGTAGACAAGCGAGAAGAAAAAGACCACCTCTAGCTTAGCTTTTGAACTTAGGATATCTGTAACACATGGAAATTCTTCGAAAATTTTGACTTCCGGTCGCAGCACTATCTGATTAAGCTTCGGCCGAATAGCTCAAGATACATTCATTCCCTTTGTATGGTATTCTTTCCTCAAGATATCAGAGTTTCAAAATTTCACTTTTCTCCCGAACCTGAACTCGAACTTTATTCTTAATGCCGGATAGGATCCGTTTCAGGAAACACGCCTCTTTGAGTCTCTTCACGCGTCAGTCTTAACTCTTTCTATCTAAAAGATCACATCAAAATTCAAAATATTTCGAACAACAAAGAGTTCATACAACTCCTCTTTCACTCATAATAAAACAAAGAAACTCACTGTCGCCGTTCTTCGTATTTGACCATCAATGGAGAAAACTCGTATTGCACAAAGAAACCAGGCAATCCAGATGCACCCATTCCAATATCTTTCTGATGTGTTGTTACCGAAAACTGATGACTGAAGATATTGTTCGACGAATCCAAAAATTCATACATTGTTGGGACAACTTTTATGTAATATTGGAACATTATTCCACCTAAAAATATCAAATCTTCAACGAAGACCGTCATATTTTCATATTCTTTAAATAAGTTAATAGATTAGTTTCTCTTCTTTTATTTTCTTTTCAGCTATATAGCATTGATTCTGTATAGATGACCATCCACCTTTTTTCTATGCAACGTAGAGCTCTATCTATTCTCACCAATTTATACACTGTATATTCTCAGCTGCTGCACAAATCAATTCTTTTTGACAAACTCTTCGATAGACAAAATTTTTTTTTTTTTTTTTTTGAAGTGAATCGTTTTTGAATTAATTGAAAACGTGAATATTTATATAATACGATCAAGTATACAACACTGACGTTAACATCTTTCTATTTTCCCTCTCTCTTATGAAATTCCCAACGAATTTAATTGACAAAGAACTCATAAGTCATTTGTAATTAAAATAACACAAGCGAGCGCAATTGTATCTCATGAGTGAATTCTTATATTCCATTCTGCAAAACTTTCCCAATGAATAACTCTCAGCGTTAACATCTCAGCTCACATCTGCATACCTACCCATTTTATGATATATTATAGTGATCATACAACAATGGGGGACGAACAAAGGGAATACCCATCGAGACTGAAAGCATACGGATCGTTGAAACGATACGCCATAAGCAAACACGAGGAAGGTAGTTGCGCCGAATATTTCAAGCAGGTTATGGCGAAATCGTTTAAAACGGGTCTCTGCGTTGGTGTGCCATTCGGTGCTTATGTCGCCTACAGGTTCGTTTCCTATTTATAGAAGAGACTGCAGACAAACGAGGTTCTATGTTTTCATTTTTCGATCAACTTAAAAAATGTGGTACATGGAAGAGTCTTAAGGCCATCTGAAATGGTAAGGAGGTGGGGCACGACGAAGAAGAGGAGAAGACAAAAGTCCAGGTTTGCTGATGCCTAATATGCGCACTTAATACGAATGTTGCTTTCTCCGTTCTTCAATACATATCCTGCAGATGACGTTTTCTGTTTAGAGACAATTCATTAATGTAAGAATTGTGTGGAATCACTACTAAGTTAGCTAACTCGAAGAATAGCTAGACCCTGAGTTCGCCAGCCATTTTAACTCAAGAACCTCATC
>JAAVTS010000665.1:24517-57009 GCA_022845575.1 Baylisascaris ailuri
TGTTGAAATTTATAAAAGTTTTATAAAGTCGATCATTTGCATATATATCACAAAATTTGAATATTGTCTTAATTTCATCTCTCAATTAACATATTTCATATCTCTTGCAGCTATTATATTTTCTGCTAAAAACAACAAAAAAAAAGCATATTTCTTTATAATCTCATAAATTTTTCTAAGCCGAAAAAAATTATGAGAAAAATAACAATACAAGCTTGAATCGGGAATCTTATAACAAATGCGCATCAACAAAATAAAACTGCAAGAGGGGAAGATTTTCAGGTGGAAAATGTTATTTTATGATAACTGTAGTCGAGATTAATTACTATTAGTTATGCGAGGAAAGCGAGTATAATAATAACGGTAGCCATCGCAATAACAATTACTAGAGGAACGATTAGTGAGCAACAACAATCGAAGCATTCTTGTCCACCACGTTCGTAGCCTCGCACCTCCTTCCGCCTCTCAAGTGGATTCAGCAATGGATCACTGCAATAGATTTCATTTCAGATCACTTCCAGTTATCTATGAATTTAAAGTAATTCTTAGGTGCATTTAATGTTTAAGTCTGGAGTAGATCAGATCCAAGCTGACGCTCATGATCATTGATCTAGCTCATGCTTCATATGATTTTAATCCGACTCTTTTAATGAGTAAATGTTTTCATGGGATTTTTCATTTCATCATCTCTTTAAAATTGCTTTTTCTTGAAAAAAATAGAAATGTGTTTCTTTTCCCTACAGATAATTCATTTTTTTTTTTCCCATTTTTTCATCTCACTTAAGAAAATGCATCTCACAAAAAAGATACCACCATGCTATCGACTAAAATGGTTAAAGTGTGCAAGGAAAATTTACATATATTAATGAGGCCTCCGAATTTTTAGAATTTTTTCAACAATTTCCATCCAACAATAATTCTTATAGTTTTGTTAAGATCACTTTGTAGTAAGCGTTGATCAGTCTTCTATTATAAAATCAAAGCAAAAGAACTCACATGTCTGGAAAGTTCTCGAATGAACTTGGAATCGGTGTTCCAAGTTGTGATACGCACTTACGATCGTAGTGCTCGACGTCGATATACGTTTGCGTTATAACTGGACAATACATGAAATCACTAATTGAATGGAGTTCCCTACTTATCATCAATAGGATTTATTGTCTTCTAAGCAATTGTCAAGATAGTGTTTTGTATTTATTTTTACTTAGCCAACGTTACTTTATGCGATCGATGAAACATACTCAATACTCAAGTAACTCAATTCATCATTCCGATCCCTACATTGTAGAATGTCTCACCAACATCATATAACGAGTTACCGTTTGCGTTAATCCCGTGATTTACACAGTACTATAAAAGTAATTGATATGATGAAAATGTGAAGAAGTATGATAAGAGATGTGACATTAAAAATGTTCAATCATCTTAGAAATAAACCTCTTCCATTTGTGTTCTTATTACTATTGCAATGGCACTTTTTAAAGGATGTATTTTAGCGGGGAATTGAATGAAAAAAAATTTTTTTTTTGAATAGCTGACAAAATAATACAATATTAATAATACAGCAGTTAGCTTATGCCATGATAGCTCTTCAAAGGAAATAAACTGTAAATTCTGAGTGCTCAAACCTTGTCGGCTAACTTAATTGTTCAGTCTTTAAGACTACTTGATATATCTATTACTGCAAAAGAAGTTAATAGTATATAAAAATCAAAATACGAAGTCATCGAAATTGCTGTGTAGATAGATATTTGTAACTTTCCGAAGTCAAAACATACTTCATTAGCACTAAATATGCAAACGACGTAGCACCACTATACTATTAAAACCTCATTAAGAAATAAAAATTCGAATTTCTCACAGTATGAATATGTTTTATTAAATATTATTGTTATAAATGTAATCGAAAATAAATTGAATGAAACGATGGTACCTGATGAATCTGCAACGATCGGAAGTTTATTGGGAGGAAAGTTTCTGTTTTGCACATTATTTTACTACTTCATCGATGACTGAAATAATCAAATTGTTGATTACTTCAAACAACATGAATTATTACTTCAAACAATTTACTAATTCAAACAATATGAGCTGTTGATCATCGACTTCTTAAGCATCATCAACTTCCTAAACTTCTGCTCTTATATGTCCGTCTGTCTCTCCAGTAATTTCAATTGGGAACCAATGAAGCTAGAAGAGCAATTCGGTAGATGAGATCTGCATGATGCGATGGTTACCTCTATGAAGTCACAAGTTGATATATTATTGCTAAAAATAGTTAAACATGCCTGCAGGCTATTAAAAATTTGCATATATTTTTGCAACTGTGAGGCGTATCCTGATTCAGAGCGGATCGGATCAAGTTTAACAACTAAGTGGGTCAAAACATTTTTTTTTTTAGAGAATATAGCGACAGGTTCGATTTGAAAATGAAGGTATCCTTGCGAATGTTATACAATTCGATGAAAATTTATGGAAATGGTTGATCTGGTGAGCGCAAACTGCAAAAATTCCTTCGGTGCGTCTTCCAGTTTCATAACTGCCGATTAGCTTCAAGTAAATTGAGAAAGAATTGCAAGAAAAAGGAAAACTGAGATGAAAAAGGTTTGTAAATGAAAAATGAAGAAATAAGAGAAACGAAAGCAACATTATTGCAGTCACACGTGCAAGCATTAAGCAAATATATTTAACAGCTGCAACCTATATTGAAAGCCGATGTTTTCCACATTAGCTTCATTTATAAGTCTAATGCTGTCACAAATAAATTACGTGCATGCCCTCAGCCAGAAAAATTGTTCGCATTTAACACCGCACACATAGTATGAAGATAGATACAAATGAGGCGGCGTGCCAAAAGGCTGGCACGATACGTGCTTTTTGTATTCCATTTAATTAACCGATCCGTTTCTTTTTTAAAGCTACGAATGAGAAAAAAATGAAACATCTCTTCATATTTAAATTTACGTGTCTTCATATAAATGCAATCTTCGGCAAAACCGATCAGCGGTACAAATTTTCGGAGAAAAAGTTTGTTTTATTTCCTTCGTATCAGGGTTGAATAAGAAACACCACTTTAAAATGCGTGCGGATTTTTTTGTTACTAGAAGTTAGCTAAGATTTCTTTTGAATTTGATGGACCAGTGTAAAATATTGCATAATAGGTATATCCGTAGTAAATCCGAAATTTGTAGCTCTAGCTGCTCTAGCTTCAATGGTTCTCAACTAAAAAATATCGGAAAAGCAGACATACTCACTCATATATAGAAACGGTATTGTCATAAGGCGCTTTCGTAAAGCAAATTCTATGCAGTACATAATAAAAAAGAGTATAGTGTGAAAAGAATAAAAGTAGGATGCATGAGTAGTGGATGATGAGATTCGTTCGTGACAGACGTTCGTTTGACGCATGAGGGTGGCGGTAGTCGATCTATTGACTGCGCGTCAACAACACATCCAACTAGTGAAGCACTTAACAAAATCTCCGTCTTTACTGCTTTCTAAAGAACTCACTTCCTCAACACGCCTCATGTTAGATCTTATCAAATTTTAATCCTTTAAGGTGGATTTTTTTTTTTTTTTGTAGTGTTTAATCGATAAGAATTGTGCATAGAAAATCAAAGATTCACACTTCGAAGCTATGCTAATTACTGTCATTTCTTGAGAGATTATTTATGCTGTAAGTTAAAGTGAACGTTTAATGAAGGAATAGTTTGAAGGAACTTAAAATATTTCCGAATGATCAATAGATATTCAAATATGCAAGAAACAGATGATGATAATGATAACGATTAACTGGGATCTAATTTTATGAGTTGATATCGTATTATAATTCCTTGAACGGCTCATACTTTTACCGTTAAGTTAAACGTTTGCCAATTCGTGGTCCTTCGCATAACACAGCACCTAAAACTTAAAAACTTGGATATATATTGCATTCCATAGTGCAGAGAGCAGAAAAAGAGAGAGAGAGAGAGAGAGGGAGAGAGAGGGAGAGAGAGGGAGAGAGAGATGCGTTTGGATATTTCGAAATGGTTTTTGATGTTTAAGTTGAAAATCTTTAAATATGTGCTTACTTTAAATCTTTAAATCCTTTTCTGCGTGCTTACTCATAAGAATAATAATGTTCCTATGCAAGCAACTTTCGAAAAAAAAAAATGATTGTCTTCAGTTTCAAAAATTCGGCGAATAAGAACAGTGAATAATTTACGCAGTTTTGAGGGAACAAACAATGAGTGTTAATCTTTTAATGGTTGTTTATCTTTTTTTCTAATTGCTTAGAGATTTGAAAAGAATTGTTGCAATATTCGATAAATCATTGCAATAGAAAAGTAGGAAATAGATGATAATAATCTTTTAGCATGTTTTATTTAATATTTGAGCGAAGTATATATTGAAGAATACGATAAAAATCTTTCATCAATGATTTCGAATTGCAAATGAAGTCTGTAGGCTCAATGAATAGGTTGATGTGGTTTATAAGAAAAGAGAAATAAAATAAAAACGGAATCTGTAAGGGGGAAAATTTTTTAAAAAAAAAATTATTTTTGAGATATGATAAAGTATTTTTTAGTTTTAAAATTTTGTAGAATCCGATGAAAGTGAGTTTTTTTTTCTCAACGAACCATTTCTATCAGCACCATTTTCCGCCTCTGCGAATTCATACATAAAAAACTAATAATGAGAATAAATCACATGGACAGTTAGTGACGTACTGATTCGGATCGGCTTTTATCTAGTATACATTGCGCTTATTTACTGTTTTCGACGCATAGCTTAGAAAATTCTCCAAGGAATCTGTGAGTAAAAAACCAATTCCAATTTACATATCAGCCGGCAGAAGCTTCAACCTACTTCATTCAGCTTTTGAAGCTCATCACGACGCTATGCTGAAGAAGCAATATTTAAAAGCAAACGATGTTTATTGTTAGAAGATATGAATGATATAATATGATATTATGATATCATGCTGATATGATAATATTGAAGTGATATCACCATTCTTAAATGAATTGTTGAGACTCGCCAACAAGAACATTAGACCGCAAGAGGTGATCGTCACATAGTTTTCAAGAATTTCCGCTTAAAAAATCAATTTGAACATAGCACAATATAGTCGACGAATAACACATAATAGTATAAGATTGTTCTCGAAAATTTTTCTGCTTTTCCGTTCAGCAAATCGAATAACTCTTTTAATTGTTTTGATGATGTGAATGGCTGGAGGAGGGATGAGAAAGCATCGATATCAGCGATTAATTAGGATGTCATGATGATCTCGTTAACGATTTTCATGCAACGATCTTCTTATTATACAATATTCCACTTTGCATATTCATTCATATTGCCTTCATTCTTTTCGTATAATTTCCTCCAAAAGAATCGAATCACACAAATACGTCTGATCCTTCTCCTCTCAACGATTTAGGCGAAGCACCGATAAGACAAAGGATTATACACGCTTGGATAGTGCTTCGGCTCGTTAAACTGCCATTTTGATCTTAGCAGTATATCTTTGATACTTTTTATAGCAATAGACAATAGCAAAAACCAACAACATTTATTTATAGTCTATTGAAACTGAATAAAGTTTTATTTAAGAAGTTCCATTCAATATAAAAATCTTTAACATTCTTTTTTATGAACAAAAATATATACAAAACATAAGCAATACATAACTAATAATCGAAACATAACACTACGGCCATTAAAAATTAAAAGCAAATTATAAAGTTATCGTAAGTAATCTAGCAAGAAGTTATTGCAACATACTGGAGACGATCACAACAGACATATAATTAGTGATAAAATTTAATCACATAAGCCATATATGCTCGGATGCATTTGACTAGTGGATACGTTTGATTTCATATGAGGCAAATAGAATTTTCAATATATATTCAATATTATTGCTTGTAGTTGAGGTCGAAAATGCAAATATAATGACCAAAGGAAACTCTGTTAGAAGTTAAAATTTTCATTCTTATGAATATGCTGTTTCGGTTTCATTAAAGCTCTCATAGAAACAGACCCTCTGAAAGAGAAGAAGATTAACGTTAAAATTAAAGCAAAAATAAGAGTTAATTTATAAGGCGCGTAATTCACCAACTTGACACAATGATTCCTCGATTACTTTAGCGATCTATTGAAATATCATCGCTTCTATGTTTTAATGTTTGTAGCTATAAACAAATTTCTCATCCGAAGCAATTTAACAAAGAAATATCCCTTGAAAATTCTTCATAGGATTAGTGTTATTTAACTATATTACTTGCAAGTAGATGTGGAATATTAACGCATAAAGTTTAGAAAAAGCTCAACGATGAATATTAAAAAAGTTATTCATTAGTTATCGAAAATTATCAGAAGTTATTATCAAAAGCTTTATCTTATCAGAAGTTATTATCGGAAGCTTTATCTTATCAGAAGTTTTTATCTGATGTTAGCATTAAATCTCTTTTATCTCTTATCAAAAAAAGCATATCCCATGAATATCCCATGAAGATTATAATTATAGCCAAAAATTTTTGAAATTTGTTTGCATTTCTTGTCATGCAATAAAAAGTATGCAACAAAAATATGGACGAGTGATTTGATGGCAGAAATCAATAAACTGACAGAATTGTATTAAAGAGATAATTCGCCCTAGCAGAGAGATATTTAAAACGTTCTACTGCTTGAAGGAATTCTCAGTATCACTCTTGCGATCTGCCCATCTTCTAAAAGAACTCTATTTCTTATGGTTTGGTTCGCTGCAATCATCAATAGTGAATTTGTGATGCAAACAATTGAATAATTCGGAGTTTCAGCCAAAGAATATCAAAGGAATTCTGCTTCGATTTCACAAACGAGGAAAGAATAAATGTGGAATTTCGTCAGTTTTGTTCAGCGCATCGAATTGAGGCTTCAAACCTTTGCTAGCAGGTTGGGCAATACACGATGCGGAGGGAAAGGGAAAGAAAGAAGCAAGAAGAAAGATAATTGCAATAGAAAAGTAAGGGGAAATCTTCACGATAGGCGAAATAGGCGCTTAATGTGACTACTGGCTAGTATATAAATGCTGAGTGATTTGCGGGCAGTAATAGATTTAAAAAAAAAAGCAACAACGAGCAAAACACATAATAAGTTAAGCCACTCCAATTGTGATTAGAATAGCGATAAGGATGAGAATAATGAAGCATGGTGCAAGCACGAAGAACACCAAATCACATACATTGAAACGTCTTTTCTTCGGTTCTGACGTTAGAGTGGAGCGCATCAATGATGAGGTTAGTTGTGAGTCCCTAAATGAAACAATACATTTTCATCTTTCTGTTATATTGAATTCCTATTTTATTACTTTGATTATTTTTATTGACACTTCAAATACCCTCAATATTAATGTATTATTAGTATTCCTAAATTAATAAAAATTCTGAGATAATTAGCAAAAAAGGTGATGAAAAATGATGAAAGCGTTTAATAGTGCAATGTGGTGAAAGTACTTTTTAACAAACAGTTAGGCAATCTAGTAAACAAACCTGCGTATTTATTTATTTTTAAGCGTTAGACTGAAAAAAAAAAGAAGCTTGTGGTATAATAATTATCTCAAAACTTGTGTGATATTTGGATTCTATTGGGAAAAAAGTGTTGCCTCTCTTTGCAACCTAATTGACGATCTGATTACTTGCAGATGGAAGGGGAAGGGAACGGGTAAAATAGTTTTAACAGAACCATTGTTCCACTTATAAAGCATTGATGAAAACGAGATTTCTGCATTATGTGAGAGTAATTTTTCTAATCGAAACAGAAATATCTTATTATCTAGCATTAATATTCAAATTCAGATACTCGCTTACAAACTAACTTTTAAGGGTCATTCACAGCTGTTTCGGCATATTATTTCATGACTTCATATAGGAACTATTCGAAACTTAAACATCTGAATCAACATCATTTAACTAACTTGAAGAACCACTCCGTTGCATAACTTCTAACAATAACTGTCGCTACCTCAGAAGAGTCACTCATGACTCAGTATACTGTAAGCGAGCTAACCCAATAAAATCACTCATGACCTATAACGATGCAAGTGAACTGACTCAGTAGAGTCAGTCATGACTCAATATGACGTAAAAGAGATCCTTTTGAGTGTTTACGATGTACTATGAATCACGAATCACCATGATGTGAGCGAATCACTCATAGCCCAATATGATGTGAGTCACTCTCGAGTCATTAGAATGCTGAATGAGGTACTCATGACTCATTACGATGTGGGTCACTATGAGTCATTGGTAAACCTTCAAAAACCACTAGAAGATGTCAACCTATGAACTATTTCTCCAAGAGGGCAAAAGTTTTGTTATAGAGATAGATCCTTGTTTGTTAGCTATACGATGAGTTTTTCTTGAAGCATATGCATGTCAACACGGATTAACAAAGAGGAAATGCAAATGTGAAGAAGAAGAGATAGGTGAATCCGCGATTAGACTCTTTTCGGAATCCATTTTCATAGATAATGCAAATCAAATCGGCCGATTGCTCGCTATTTACGAACTGTTAGATTATATTTTGCAAACTGGACAGCTTAAAATAACTAAGTAAACGAATTGTGGAAGAGTCCAACTCCAGAATCACCGATCACTGGCTGTGGGATGTACGGTTAGTTATCATAAAACGAAAAGAAGCGTAACGAGGGCCACACACACAATTAGTGCACCTATTAAGGGACATAATGTTAAACACCAAAATTTCACAGATCTGCGTGGATCGCGTCGATCAACGGCACGCGATTTTTGAACATCTTCAACGCTGAAATTGTTACGCTTACCGATGGTGTAACGTACTATTCGCTTAAGAGCGATCGCTTTTAAAAATGATTAATTGTACGATTATTAACATTCAGCTACTACTGTCATCAATATAAACCCGTCACCCGCATAAATATCACTGCTTCGAATAACATTCTATTCCTGAGCACCGAATTTTAGTGGTTAATTATAAACAGCCAATAAGTAGGGCAATAGAAACGCTAACCTTGCTCCTCATAAACATGTGAGTAGCATTTCATGCTTATTTTTTGAAACTCTCTAAACATTTACAACTCAGGATGCAGTATTTATTCGACTGTAAACAGTTCCAATCTAGCCCATACTCGAAGTACTGCGCGAATGCCTAATACTATGACGCGTCTTTAAGCGTGTCTACCTGTCAGCCGTGTAGTTTCAAGTCGGAAAACCCCTGACGTTGGAGTTGCGAAACGTGGCTGGCGCAAACTGGATCATAGTTTGACCTTTTACTTCACATTTCACATTGATGCATCAATTCCCGAAGGACCTATAGACTTTAAAGGCACTAAAAAACTTGCATGAATTCCACCCAGTCCGATCATCACTTTATGTCGGTCACGTCATAAAAGCGAAGATTTTTATATTTGTACTGATGGACAGGTCGGTTAACAAAGGCAGCTATTTACCGTGCTATGTTTTATCTTTTTTTTTTTTTTTTTTACCTTATGGAACTAGTTGTTCAAATAAGCGGGAAGCAGAAGCGTATACCTTAGCAACTTCTTTGGAAGCAAAAGCGCATACGGTGCCAGCTTCTCTGGCACCGTATGCGCAGAGCGAACAGAAGAGGAAATTTTGAAGGCAGTTGCTCTTTATTTCCACTTGAAATTAAAAAAAAAAAAAACATATTAAACTTGATGCGATACCTGTCGAGATAATTTTTGGTTGCACCTGCTGGTTGATGAACATGAAGTGAAGAGTGACGACCGAGTAAATTCTCTTGCTCATTACGGCCAAATACTTGTGACGATTGTAAATAGTTTTCAGCATCACCTACACATATGAAACAATTCCTAATTTAATTGTATTTGAATAAATAAATATTTGAACAAATATTCAAAATAGACCTTTTGAAGTGTTGATAATTAAACCAACAGGAAATATGAAAGGATCATCATACTGATAGGATATGAAATATACTGCATTATAGCTTTTGTAGTTTACTTCATACATAGTGGAAAGTGTTTAGAAATTATTAGAAAACGAAAGGGTATAATATTTTTAAAGTTTCTTCTACAGTTTGAACGATTGAAAAAAAAAAGAAGAATTCCTAGATTTTTGATATCAATGGGGTGTTTTTTTTTTTTCTACAAAAGAATTTAATATATTATTTCTTGTGATTATGTTCCAGAATTAACAGGCATTTTTTTTTTTTTTTTGCTGGGCTATTGCGATACGTGAATGCTTCAATCTGCAATTAATATTAAATTATTCCAACCCGATATCAACCTGAAATTCGTGGCATCAATTTTAACCAAGGAACACGTCAAGCATTTTGTAATGTACACTTTTTTTGAAGTCAAAATTTTTTTCATTAACTAAAATATAAATAAATTGAATCATACGTTTACCTTTTTGACCTTCTCCATTAAGCAGATCGATATTTCCAGGTGGCATATCATATCGTACTGTAATATTTCAACGATTATCTTTCAGTCGAATTGACAGTTTGGAAAATTTGGTTTTCGATTTCAGAAGAAACTGCTTTTTTTGCTATAGCTTTACGAATTAATTTGGAGATTTATGTATTGGTATATTGCAATCGTTGCAAGACATTTAAACTCGTTTTTATGGTCATTTACCTAATTTTTATAAATAATAGAGATGAATTCAAGTCCGAAGTTTGTGCAAAAAGAGATCCAACCTTTGGTAGTAGTTGTTTGCTCGTCTTCATAGCTGTAGTCCGCTGCATTTTTTCTAAACCCATAACTCTGTGTCTGATGCAATGGAACACGTGGCGCTCCTCCACCACTTTCTGCAACCGACAGTGACTTTATATTAATAAAATATTTATATGGCGAAAACACCTTCTCCTTCCTTCGATGATATGCCATCAACTGAATGTCATTTTTGAAGGACTAAGTTGAATAGGTATCAGATACTCAACGAGAAAGGTGTGAATCCGACGATTAAACGAATTTCTTATAAATCAACGGTCTTAAAGTTACTTCGGAGTATCTATTTTAGAGGCGCTTTTAGTGCATCGTAGTAACCAATGAATATTTGATAATCTACTTCACTGAAAAATAACAAATTATAGTGTTTTGTAAGTTGGCGTATTTTAAAGATCCATTAAAAGAATTCGAAAGGTAGAATAGAGCTTCTGTAAGAATGTACCAGGACTATGACTTTTGTAGAAGTTATACGCCTTATTATGCCATCACATCAAACACATTAGCACTAAGCATAACAGTGAAGACACATTACCAAATAAGCATAGCAATACACACGTTAGGACATAGAACCTGCCAAAATATGTGTTCTTTGTGCCTCGGAGAATCTCGAGAGAACGCGTTGTGCTCCATGCAAAAAAAGTTTTTCCCAAGGAGATAGGATATGCATAAAATGGAACGGCAAAGAATTCACTAACAGTATAACAATACTTTTAAAGTTTCCAAAAAAACTGATAACAAGGAATGCCAAAATTGAATCGTTTGAATGATTGATGAATTTTGGTGGAAAAAAGCCAAATCACCAGTAGAAAAAAACTCTGCTGATGAAGAATCAAATCGTTTAAATCCTTTAAGGTTTTTATGAGGGAAATTGGATTGAATAAATTTTAGAGAGAATTTTTCTCAACGTAATACCACTGCAGATTGCACTAATAAAAGCAATGATGCCATAAAACTTTTTCTTTGGGAATTTCACATATTATGAAACGACCAAATAAAGTAGTTAAACAAAATCGTTGAAACCGTTTTTAAAGATTTCAGAAAATTCAGCAAATTGTTCAAACTTCCCATAAATACCACCAAAAAACCATCTCATTTCTATACTCTTTTCGTGAATTTTTTCGAAGTTTTATGAAAATGCACGTCGTTTAAACGTTCCAATCGAATTTCATCGTTTAAACCCTCAGGCAGAATTTTGCAAAATGTGACATCATTACAATAAAATGCCGATGGAGCGATATTATATCATTAAAATACAGACAGCTGATAGTGTTTCATCGACCCCAAGCGTAATATCGTCTACGGTGGAATTCAAAATACTAAACTGTCCTCCATTTAGTTTATGCTTAAAACGAACGACGAATAACGTGTGAAGTTGCGTAAGATTAAACGAAAATATGAGTTACCATCCACCTGTATTGGTGACAGTTTTCGTTGTAGTTGTAAACTCATCATCGCTGCCATCATAGTTATAGCCAGTAGCACTCCTTCGAGCTACAGATGCCGATGTACCTCGCTTTTGTTGTGCACCCATTCCACCATTTTCTATAAGTAGTGCAAAAATATGACGGGCAAAATTAAACAAGTTCAGTCCAACTGATGAACATTTTTTACATTAATTTTTGGAAGAACTTAGCATGCTGACAAGTTTTTTCCATTGTATAAGAAAAAGTCGATATTCACAAATTTAGCAACCTGTCAAAAACAAACGTTCAATCACTAAGTCTATGAGCATTAGGAGACGAGAATTATTAAAGCAATATTCGTTTACAGATTTAGTTCGACCATTCCTAATTCAAAGATTGTAAAATGCTGTAAAATGATAAAGTTATTTACAATAAACTGAATGACCAACAAAACTAAATCATTACTGTATCCACCGTACTCCTAAAATATTTATGGATGAGGCAGAGATCACCTGCGTGATTATTTATGAAGAAGAATTTCCATATTGAAAAAATGAATCGAATCATATAATTCTGAAGAATCGTGTCCCGCCGCCTCTCTCCCCTTACCCCTACCCCATTTTCCTTTCCCACTGTGTCATAAATCGGTGAGAAACTCCGCCACAAAAAAGTGTCGATGCGAAAGACATCTTTAAAGCGTTAAAAAAATACAACTTATGATACTCGACACCCACAATGAACACAGCAGCAAAGTTCGCGACGGGACAAGAATGTGAGGCTTGATGTCGTTTCGATGTACATTCTATAGAAAATCGCATTGAACTTTGATCGTTATTCTAAGTGGGCCAATAAAATTGAGCTAGTAAAATTGGTTACACTACCGCAAAATATGATAGAAATAGACTGAATGCAGCAACAACCCCTTTTTCACCTTATGCAGTTCTTAAGAGATAAGCGAAGCATTTATATACCAGTAGTAATGACAGCTTTTGTTGTGGTCGTCGTTTCATCTTCCACGTAACCAAATCCTTTAGCGCTCTTTTTCATTGCTGACTTGGCTTGCATTCCATATTGATCTTGTTGCTGCTGAATTGAACCTCCTCCTAGGCCTCCTAAAGACAGGAATTAACTAAAAGTTGGTGTATCATAAAAAGGAGTCACAAAATAGATAAAAAAATTCCATTCATAACTATCCTCTTGCCAATTTTAACGTAAAATCCGTGCTGAAGTAATGTTTGCTCCGCTAATACTCTTTCTTTCAATCACTGATATTTTTTCGGTTGTTTACTTGACTGTTGCTGTGAAATGTGCCGTAAGAGGATGGGATTAGATCATTCGACTCCTCTCATATGTTCCTTTCCTTTCTGGCTTATTGGGGTGGCAAAGTTTGTAACGCAAATAAGCAGCTAAATTTACTCCTAAAATTCATGTACTCAAAGAAAGGCCAAGTGGGCACCTCTCTTTCGATGTATACAAATGTAGTAAAGTCCACCATTGATCAGCTACGTCATTAGCCAGCCGCTGCGTTCAGCTTGCACAATTCAGCGCAAACCTGTTGCGAAAATAAACGAAAGCCAGTCACTCACTATGAGGCTCTGGCAGCCCACAACGTTCAACGTGTAGTCAGTGGGATTTTTGTAATCGTGGTTGTGTAAGGAAGATAACCAAACTGGAGATCAGCTGCTCTCATGTAGAACAAGGAAATGACGACCACATGTCATAACAAATTCTTTATGAATGCCTTGAGTACGTCGAAGCTGGTTCGAGTCAAAGCGACGTGAAGCGGACAGCAACAGTGGACTATTCGTGAAGAGTGATCGTCGGCTCGATGCTGTCCGTGTGCAGACCGAGTTGCCGGGTGGTAATGCGGAGTGCCGAGGCTCTCCCGGTCTGCACAAGGACAGCACCACGCCGATGGTCACTTCACACGAACGGACAATTCCTGTATTCCGCTTCACGCCGCTTTGGCTCGAACCACGTTCGACGTACCCCTATAAGGCTCCGCCGAGCACTGGAATCAGACCAATACCTATAAGCAAATATGCTCTCCTTTTATACATTCCGAGTTTTGTTTCAAGACATTCATAAAGAGTTTGTTCTGCCATGTGATCGTCATTTCCCTGTTCTACAAGAAAGCAGCTGATCTGCAGTTTGCTGACTTCCCTTAAAGTTGCTCCTTCGCCATCGTAATCGATACCTTAGCTAATGGTCCTTTGAGTTTCATAATAGCTCTTTGATTCCTCTGAGATGAGCTCTTGTAGTGAGACAATTGTAACCAATTTTTCAAATCAAATTGAACCTATAAAAGTGATATAATCAAAATGAACTAGCAAACACATCCACTCAAGAGCTGGATTAAAAGCTTTAGCTGATATACGGGTGCACGGTAAAGCTAAAAAGTCAATAATGCCAAGCAAGTCAAATTCTTGTGCTTCTGCGATTCCAAATGCCGCTTACCTGTGGTCACCACTGTTTTCGTTGTCGTTGTTGTTGTTTCTTCACCTTCATGTCCATATGACTTACCAAGTTGAGTGGTTGTTGCAATCTGACCTCCATTAAAGTTTGCGTTTTCCTGATAGACATTGGTGGCAGTGCCTCCTGTAGCCGAAGTAATACTTAAAAATGCATTTTGCCCTACCAGTACTGAAATGAAAACACTCTGACTGCAACCAAAAGGTAAATGCTTCAAATGCTCGAAAGTGTGCGAACTATTCTAATTTGCTGTTTTATGCAATAAATTTCAATCACTTATAAATAAATATTTATCACATCACTTTTTATTTCAGTTCGGCGAAATCTTATTTAATATTAGCATAACTCAAAATCCATTACTATTAAGCACCGAGTAACTCATCTCCACTACCACATTTCTGAGTGCATACAATAGCATAAAAATCAAGGAACAGGACAAATATAACAGTTCCCACCAAGGTCGGTCATGCTACCTGTTGTAATTGGCATTTTCATTTTCGCTGTTGTTGTTGCTGCTGTTCCACCATCATCGTAACCGTAACTCTTACCGCTTTGCGCACTTGCAATCTGACTCCCATATGTATTTTGATTTTGCTGATATCCGCCTGCTGCAGTGCTTCCTAAAGATAAAATATCAACTTTTTTAATGACTATTCTGAGCGAGTGTAAAACAACATCTTTATGACACAGAGAAGAACAAGAGTTTTATAAGAAAGATACATAATATGTTAAGGAGGCATTTCAACATACCTGCACATTTATATACTACCATGGATCACCTGAATATTGTAAACAGACAAAGAAGGGGGTACAGGTGTTTGTGGGAAACCAAAATATCACAATCAGTGAAATAAGAAAAGCAATTTCTAATTGAACTAGTGCAGTCAAGAAGATGCTCGACTGTAGTGGTGGTTGCTTTTGTGGTGACGGTTGTTGTTTCATCACTGCCATACCCATAATTCGCACTGTACCTGTTCGCTGCTTCATTTCTACTATTTATGTCATTTACCTTTTGATTTTGTTGAAGAATGCCTTTAATAGATCCTCCTGCAAACCAACAACAATTTCAAAGGTGTCTCAGAATGGGCTTTACTACTTCGGTTTTTTTTATTCGTTCTCATCCTTTAGCACGCATCAATCTGCGCTGGTAATCTTCCCCAATTACGGTAAAAATATCCACACTGTGAAATGGTAAAAATTACTTTTGGTTTTTCATTGCTTAGTCGGTCGACGTATTCGACTCTGCGTTTCAATTTGGTGTATTGAAAAAAAAAAAAAAAAACAGCTAAGAAATGTCGAATTCCCCGCCAAAATTGATGAAATCTGGCGACCAGGTCCGAGCTTTGCAAACTGTGGTGGAATATTGAAAAATTATGAAAAATTTCATCCAATTTTTTCAGGACGCCAAATTCGAACGCACTGCTCGAAAGTGTTGTACTGCTCCAGTAACAAAGGTCACCTCTCACCAGTGGCTGTTAATCATGTCCACTCAAAGTTTTTTTTTTTCACTACGATTCCTTTCAAATCTTTATCCGTCACCAACCCAAAAAATATGAAAGAGTTGGTAGTACCACCGATATGAACGCTCCCGCTTGTCCAGTCTCAGTATTAGATTGGTAACTGTCTGCAATTTGAAAGCGTGTCACCTAATCGTTCAATGGTTATTAGTATATTGTGTGTAAACAAAATTCGATGTGAGTGAGTAAACAATTATTTTTGCATCAAATTGTTCTCAGTATTTTCTTGCCACTGTGAGCGGAAAAATACGATCAAAAAATTGCACAGTTTAATCGGTGAAAAAATATGGCAAAACCCATTTTTGAGGAACATTTATTGACAGTATGAAATTGTAATGTGACTATCGTATACATTTTTGGTATTATACAGTATCCAGTATAGATTTTCTCTAACATTCAACTTTTAAGAAGTTAGAAGGAAATAAGAAGTAACTGATGATCAACGTTCATAAGATACTCAAAATAACACCAAAAATTACCAGCGGTGGCTCGAGTAGTTGTTGTTGCTGTTGCTATTGTGGCTTTTTTTTCTTCCCCACCGTAGCCGTAAAGGTCTCTTTTTTCAACTACATCCGTTAAATTCTGAATATTTTGAGCTATCTGTGTTTGTTGCGGTGATCCTTGTTGTGATCCGCCTAAAAGTGATAATAATGTGCAGAGACGATAAGATATGAATTCAAATACAGATAAAGCGATCCAACGATTTGCTCGTTTAGTGACGGAAATTTCTATTGGGTATCAAATGTGAATCAGTGGAAAAGTTGTCCATTTTGCAATCTTAAGAAAAAAAGTTATGTATATAATTATCTTAAGAAAAAAAGTTATGTATATAATTATCACTAAGCAAGTTTGCAGATTTATTTTCGAATTCATAAATGATTAGACTTCAGCTAATTATAAAATAGCTTACTCGGATGCTAGACTAACTATTCGACATTATGAACTATATTTTAATATTTAGCTAAAGCATCTAGTGAGATCGATTCATCTTAATATTAAAAAATACAGGAAGTGTTGGTCGAAAAGCCAGTGATAACGCTTATTAGAAATACGATAGGTGTCAGTGAATGATATTAGATATACTACCGATGCTAAGAGGGCTTTTAGTTGCAATTGCGGCTGCATCACCATTGTAGCCGTAGGTGCTAGCGTATGCCGTTATAGCGTCATCCGCATTGTAGACTGAGGCGATGTTTTGTTTCTCGTCCAATGAAAGTTGCGATGTTCGGTTAACATTTGCCCATGCACTATTGTACTCCTTAAATTTAAAGCAATCTTCTTAATTTTTTGATGATTTTTAATGTAATCTTTAGTGACACAAAACTGAATACTGCTTTTGCACTTTTTCTACGTAAACACTTCAATCACATAAAGCGATTGATAAAAAATTGTTTTCACAATTCTCTACGTGTCGATTATGAAAATAAAACTGCATTAAAGAATAAAATGCCTATGTCTCCGACTCTTGGTAGAATTATTGGTGATTCATAGATTGTTCATTTCTAATTGTAGATTCCCGCTAAAAAATAAAAAAATTTACCGGTGGTGCCACATCATCGACGTTGGTTTCAAGGGGTTTTTTAGAGGGAATAGCGGTTCCGCCCTGTTGCTCATCATCGATACGTGTGACGCTTTTGTCCTTTTGACTCATTGTTACGCGAACGATAATCGGTGAACGAGATTGCTTCATTTCTGGGGTAATTATGAAGTCGTTTTGCTGCCTTGAGGGCGATATCTGCCCCACAGATTGATCCATTCTTTAAAACAGATTAGTAACTCTCCTATTTATTTTTTATTTTTTCTTCCATAGAGGTAAACACATTAAAATATCAATGATTGCAACGACATTAAGATATAAAGCATCTGTCAGATGCATATAACACGAGCGATGGATAGGCGAAAGTGCACATCCTATACACAACATTATTTGCCTCTTATTATTTCTCGCTTGCAATATATTGACTTATAATTCTTATATGCAATATATCGACTTATAATTCTTGTATATTTGGTGTCCATCTTATAATTTTCTTATGGGATCAGTTCGAATTATTGGAAACCCAACAGAACGCAATAATTCCAACGTTGAAGTTATTGCAAAAAAATAAACAGAAAAAAAAAGTGGTGCCATTGATTCATGTGCATCATTTATGCAATAATTAATAAACTTCTCAACTCGAAAAATCATCATTCGATTTATTCCTTTAGCTTGATAAAAAATACCGAACTAGTTCGTATTGCAGCTGCAAGTGCAACTCAATCTACCTACTTGAAATAGACACTCATTCACTAAACAGTTTTTTACCTTTGCATACTGTGGTCGGAATAGGGGGCATTGAGCTTGTCATCAGTATGATAGGTCCAATCGGAGCCGACGCTTAATGCTGAAGGTAGTTGCGTCAGCGGCGTAGTAGCTTTCATATCGCGTGATGAAGAACGTTTCTCGACGTAACGATGCGTTGATGAGCGACTGAAGTGTGTCTAAAAATTTGAAGATGAGCGACTGAAGTGTGTCTAAAAATTTGAATGAAGTGTCGCTGTTCAAGTAAACAGCAACGTTAAACAATTTTTGTTGAGAAGCACTTTCAACGCAAACAGTGCACTGAATGTCATCGAACGTTTAAAGCGGATGAAAAGCAAAACATGAAAAGTTAGCTTAGCAATTGTTCTAGCATCACAACGTTGATCATGATAGGGGCATCTCTTTCTCTTCCCCTCACTTTATCACAAAGCTGCAGGCAAAGATTTCGCTAATCTTAACCATCATTAATATATTTTTTCTCAGTCATTTTCCTCATTTTCACTTCCCCCACTCCAAATTTATGACCACCCGTTTTCTGAAATGTATTTTCAGTGAACGTTTCCATTACAAAGATCACATTAGCTAACAGTAGAAGCATCGTCATCAATGTCGATAGAGGTAGAAGTACGCTGTTGAATATTTCCTGATGGCAACTGATCTGCTCCGGCAAGTGTCGCCAGAAGAGTTCGAGGCGTTACCGGCTCCGGAGTGTAGTCTGGTGGTGGACTACTCTTTATATGCTTGTAGTTTCCTGAGCTCACTAAATTCTCCGTTGGGACATCATTAATGAGCGTTTCTTTGGTTACTTGTCGCCGTGGTAGCGATGATCCTTAAAACGAATAGAAGCGTCAGATGTCATACTCAGCCATACAAAAACATAGTATGCGTTATATTATTGAGTTTATCCTTGTAAAATAAATTACTTGGTACTTCATTTAAATTCCTATAATCGGCTCAGTTAGCGTTGTATCAGCCAGCTTAGCATGGCGGTAAATGGTAAAATGAGAAGCGTTTTTCTAATAATAGCATGTGGTGATATCAGCAACTTTAGCGGAAATATGTTTCATCGTGTGGGAACAAATTTTTTTTTTCATGAATTGCAAAACAGCTGAGCTTTGCGCATCATTTTTGCAATGCTTAATAGTTAACGGGTGCAAAAATACAATGCAATGCAATGCACTAAGCACATTTGAGCAATTCGCACATTTAATTGCATTTACAATGTGGCGATGCAATTGCTATTAACAAACAGAGATATGCAATCGTGCAATATATAACCTTCAACGGTTTTGTCGTGTGCTGACAATGCTTTGACATTCTATCATACAAAAAAAAAAACCTTTTGCTACAATCGGGAATGATAGAAAAATTTGGCTAAAAGATGATCGTTATGTTTGCATACGTAATCCATGATCGACTTTTTCTCCGATACAATGCTAGTGCAAAACTTACTGCTGTGTTCTTCTAAAAGAAATACGACTGAAAAGTCGATGATGAAATTTTGTATGAAAATATTATATGGCTTTGCAATTAATGGAATAATGCATAAATGTCTGAAATCTTAATACCTTTATTAGAAAATTGCGTGTCGTTTACGAAATCGATTCCATTAGCGGTAGTAATCTCCTTCTTGCCAGGACCCTTGAGAATGAACTCTTTATGTGACATTGATGATGGATCATAAGTATAGCGCTTAATCACTGAGCCACTATCCGTTTCCATTTGCTTCGTATTGTATTTGGTCGACTGTTGAGTTGTCGATTCAACGAATGAATGCCGACTTCCGGAAATCTTCAAATATTTATTTCAAATAAAAATATTCACTCTACTAAAGTTTCATGCGTTTATTAGTATGGCAAAGATTTGTTATTAACGCTTAAAAAATTTGAGAAGGAAAAACAATAAAGGAAGGAAGTTTTTAAAGAATGAAAAGAAACGGCTATAACCATAAGCATCTCGACATCCTCACTTCCGCTGTAGAAATGAAAAAAAAGATAGAACGATGTTATATAATTTCGCCTAGTAATGAAAAACGTAAAAAATTGATCGACTGTACCTGATTAAGTTCCATTTGTGGAGTAGTCTTTGAAGGTGTATGAAGTAGTTTAATTGGAATGATACGTTCACGATGCTCTTCATTTCGTGTTTCGTGACTAGTCTTACGAATTTTCTACAAAATAAATATACTAATTCTGATGAAAAAACACTGAAATATTACATTCAATTATGATTTCATCAAAGAGCTAAGAGGATTTTTTTGAAGTGTACTAAAGAGATTCTTGTACAAAAAGCAAATCAATAACAATTGTTGAAAACGATCACGCTTTTTATCGATTGTCTGCATTGAATGTTTGCATAAGATCTATTCTACCTTATGAGTGCAGCTTCTTCATTGAAGAGTAAAAACGATGAACTACTCAAGATGCAATTCATAATTCAATTAATGAATGACTGCAAAATAACCTAACCAATGAATAGACTGATTTAAAAAAAAAAAAAAATTGAATCTATTCGCATAATTAATGGGATTTGCTAGGATATTTGAAACCGTTAATACGTTCTCCGAGGTGAAATTGTTTTGAGAATTTAAGATGTAAAGTAAAAGCTTACTGAATAAGGTGCATCTTCGGAGTTAATGTCGGCTAATAATCCAGTAGAGGTAGCATTTGCTTGCGATGTCGATTTAGTGCTGCTTTTATAGGTTTTACTCAGACTGTAATAGTCTAAATCTGAGATAAAACATTAACGTTACCGTTATAAAAACGGATATGATTGAACAAATTGAAGTGAAATATTAATATTGCTCAATTATTCGATAAAAAAAAACTAGAATGAATTTATTTTATGGAAGCTCTTTTATTATTTCTTTAATAATCGCCGTCTGTAGCGTTCCGTAAGATACGGTATAGAGGTTGATTTCCTATAATTTCAGTGCTCAACGATGTCGATATCTCGATATAACCATTTGATGTTTCATAATAAAATTGATTATGAGTTTCTCATATTCGGATGTGTGGGCTTTGACAAAAACAATATGGGAAGAGCATAATTGCTGTTTGTCTAAAAATAATTGTGAATTTTTAGAGACTCTTCAAAGTCGATCAAAATTCATTCGTTTGAGCGATATTGTTCGTCAGCCATGTTTGTACTACGTACGCATTCATTTATCATCTATGTATTGTTATCATTTAAAAATTATTTGTTATTTACTTCAGTTTATTTATTTCACTTATTTAACCGTTTCGGTATCCTCACAAGTATTGTGAACCATTAAGCAATAGCATGTGACAGCCGTAAAAAGCATACGTGAACTATAAAGCAAAAAGGCAAAAAAACTTAAACCATAAAAGATCACACCCATACACAGTTCCATCTATGGAGAAATGGTGTGTCCTTTAGGCGATTTACATATGCAATTTCAAAAAATGAGAATAAGTAACTGCTGCAAGGAAACTTACTCTTTAGTGTTACTTCTAGAAATGCGATCGGTGAGTGGTGGTGGAGGAGGTGGAGGAGGCGTATAATTGGGTGTATGTATTTCAGTGTTGATTCGCTTCTCGAATGCCAGAGAAGGGCTCTTCGATTGAGGTGGTGCAGGAAGCTCCTCAGCAATGCACTGAGGATTCAGTTCACCAACATGCTCAAAGAAACCCTCCAAACCCTCCATTGTCATATTCCAATAGGTTGTACGCAACTGTTCAGTGATTGCTTCTGCTGAAAATCGAAATGCCATCGAATGTAAAAAATGTTGCATTCTTCGATTAGGTGAAACCCTTCGACGATAAATGAATTCGAATTATTCAGCTATCCCAAATGCGCCAGTAACGGAAGGTTGTAAAAAGCATCTACATTTGAAATATTTCAGGTTATTAATAATACTACCGGAAACAACGGAAGAATTCTTATCCAATGATGGTAAAATCAATTTGTATTTAAACTTTGAAGGAACAATACATCCATGAAATATTACTATATTGTCGGAAACGCACAAATATGTAGAATACTTAAGTAGAGATATGCTGCTGAAACGGATGTCATTCTTGCATATATATGTAAATTAACTGCAATAGAAAAGAAACGTCAATAATCGATTCTATGTCTTCACGATTTCAACGTAAAGCTGAATGCTGTATAGAAGTGGGAAGCCGGCTGCATCATTGCCGAAAAGAATGACAAATACGACAATCGATAAGATAGTAACGTCCGGTGTGAATGCACAAATAGTGATGCTATATTTCGTCGCATAACTTTCCTTCCGTCTAATCACGAACTTTAGATCACCTCCCAAAAAAATATCTTCGGAAATGTGAAAATAGGTGCGTATGTCTTTGAAGGTGTTCGGAGGAGGCTGCAGTCGACTAAAGCGTCATATAAAGGATTCCACAATCTTAGCAAGTAATGATGAAACGTTTGCGATGCCGTAGATATCACATCGCAGGTTGATGTTTTCAAAGGACTCACTATAACGCCATCTACTCTTTCAACATAACCAAAGTTGTATATCCTCAGGGGCTATACGTAATTTTGCACGTATCAGTTGACAAAGCAAATTGCTTGAGATCGATATAGCCTAAAGGTACCGCAAGTTGCTCTTTCCGCTGCACAAAAACAATATTTAGATTAGGTGATTTAAGCACAGACTCTATGCATATAAAGGCCACGAATAGGGAAGAAATGCATAAGCAGAGTTGGTTCATCAAAGATTGTAACAAAGTAAAGTAAGTCTTGCATGAAAACTGCGCGCGTTGTTTGAGCATCAAAAGTTGGGACCCTGGCCATTATTTCTTCTCATACTTGAAAATGCGGAATTTTTTTTTTTTTGCAAAGAGCATCGCATGAGAGAGTGAAACGTTGTGCCGATAAAAGTAAACTGTCTATTTGTGGGATGACTCATCCACTAATATGAATCAGCTTGAGTCTCCCGAAGTTCTCTCTTATCTTAATGTTTTCTGTTGAAGCGTAATTTCAAGTCTGCTGTTACCTTTGAAAATCAAAACAAATTCATAAATGTACCAAAGAAGGTGGCATAATATGAGCATTTGCTTCTCCGTCCACGTAGCCAGTAAGTTTCACAAGTTAGTAACTAAAAGTAAAGCAAGCAAAATAATGACTTCATATTTTTATTGATCCGGTCATACCTACGAATTTTCCACCGAGAATTCGTTTTTCCATTACCTTCTCGTGCAAAACGAAAATCTGACCAGCATAAGGTGTTCGCAAATTTTTATCCAAGTTTATATGCCTATAGCTTCTTTCAAAATTGATATAGTAATATCAGTAGTACAGATAGGTATTCTATAGTGTTCACTATACCCGCCAAATATCGTAACTCTTGCTTTAAAGGCTCATGAGGCAAGATTAGCAGAAATATGAGCGCACATATATGCAAACATAAAGCGACGACGGCGCTATAATGCATCTTTTTTAAGCGAATTAGCAAAGAAGCGTGAAATTGCGAAAATTACGTGAAAACATTTCGATATTCGAAGTGAATGTTTTAATGAATATTCACTCTTTGCTAAAATCAATATAAATCAGTAATTATGATTGACATATTTATTGAAAGAAAACAAAAAAAAAATTTATTCTTTCAAATTTTTCCAAATTTGTTTTTAATAAAAATTCGTTTCTCCTCTTTTAATTGTAAAAGCACAAATATGCTAACCTTTGCCAACGTCAAACAGTGAACCACTATTGAAGAAGAAAACTTTATTCTCGCAGAGACCGAGATGTTTAAATAGTGTCCTAATCGGTGGTGGTATTGTACTTGTACTATCACTAGACGATAAAATCGGTACCACATTTGGTATCATCCATTTTGGGAACATTGCTAATGTCTGCAATTATTTTTATTTACTGCATCAAATCGTACTTGTCTTATGTTTCAAAGTATCACCATTCAGATTGGCAAACCTTCGACCTTTAATTGAAAAGTGGGTTTTTTTATTGGCCACTTATTGTTGCGCTAACAACGTGATGAGTATAGAAAAATGCGCTTCACAGAAAAGATACCCCATAAACTCATCAATAAATTGCACATGTGGTTTATATTTCTCAAGTGAAAAAATTTTTGCAAACACACATGAAAAAGTTTGACGCAAGATGCACTTTAGTTTGCGTGATTCAAAAGCGCTTGTTGACAATTGGCGAAAAATAGCTGAGTGCTAATTTTCAGTAAGAATATGATGGAAAAAATATTAAAATGGTACTGTATCTGAATAAACAGGAAATTAGCACCAATTTTTTGAAGAACTAATGAGCTTGCTAATTTCGGTGATTTGTTACATATTTCTACCTGTAGAATCGCTGAAAAATGACAATAATTTACCGAATTAATACCGTACAGGTAGACTACATGATCTGCATTCTATCGTTTTATTTCATGATCAACATTTAAACGATAAAAAAATAAGGTTATTGAATGTTTAATTTAAACCGAACTACTAAAGACATGTTTACCATACGAATTATAAGGTTTCTGCACCGATATATGCGCAAAATGTTTTATAGTAATCATGAATATCAAAACAATAAGCATACAACAAATGAATGAACCTCTCTGATTTGTGCTTCACGTTTGAGAGAAACTCGTGAATCGCTATACTTCAAAACGAAACCGATTGCATGAATAACAACACGATGGCTTTGAAGCAGAAAACTCGACAACATTTCCGATATCTCTGCATCCGTTTGTACACCACTGCAATACACAATGATGAGGCGATAATAGAGGAAGACAAGTCTAAATTAAATTATATGAATCGAATATAGTCATAAGAGAGGAAAAATATGAGTTCAATTCATGCAAAAATAATATTCCATGTGCGTATCGTGAAAGAATCGAAGAAGCGGTTAATCGGTACTTCAACAGTTGCAGACGGCGACTTTAGAGTTACGAGCTATTGCTGATATATTGTAGATGACCGGGTTAAAAGAATATTCAATTGTCACATCGATTTTCCACTACGGCTTCCAGCTATCTTTTTACTCGCATAATTTGGTTCAAGAGGGAAATCAAAGAAATATTATGCTTCTCAAAAGATTATAGAAGCGTATTTCTGCTATGGATAATGAAAAAGTTTTGCTGCATGTGAAACTTTCAGATATTCCACTGCAATAAAGTATGAAATAACAATGGCAACCATTTATGCAGTGATGCATTTCTCAAGAATGATTCGATGCGATGCTCATAGAAAGCGCTTCAGAGTCCGAGAACCAATATGCTAGATCTGAGTTCTCGGTCTTTTGTGTCAACCAGGCTTCACTTCAAGAAGAGACCTCACTTTATTATATACACAAATACTTCTTAAGCACGCAACCTTTCACTTCCGATGCCAGGAGTATCAATAACGATCGGTCGATAGGGCATCTTCGTCTCATTGAAAACATACTTTATTATCGTTTTGATTGGAGTGCTATGATCGAAAATCTGAAAAAGAATACACATTATTTCCGCATCACCTGTGATCGAAAACAAACCTTATTTGCTTATTACAATTCTGACAAAACTATGCACGATTTCTTTTGATGTTTCTTAAATTCTAGGTCTTCACAAACAACAAAACGAGCTTTATTATTAATCAACATAAATAGTCTCACCTCATCTGCAATTTTATAGCGCGTATCACTTTTGAGGTCAGCTCCGTAGAAGTAATTGCACATACAGTCAATGAGTGTCGACTTGCCTGTACCTGCTGGTCCAATTAGCACAATAATACGATCTTCGCGCTCCACATTGTCTTAAATATCATGGAATGAAACAGTTGCTAAGCAGAGACTTAATATGTCAAACCTATAATGAAAAATTTAAAAAAAAGAAGATTATTTACAGTTTTCATTATAAAAATGCCAAGGTGGTAAGCGATCGGTTTGAAGATCGTGCTCTTCATTGTTTCTTAAAAAGTGGTGATGGAATGTGAGCCGAACAAAGATAGCATAGACAAAAATGGAGAAAATTTAAATAAGTGGAGAAGAGTGCTAGTGGAGCTGACTCGATGTGCGCCTTGGCATTCCCGTATGTGTTCAACCGGGTTTGCGAATTAAAAAATTATATCAAATATGCGACAAGATGCCTGATTTTCTACTTTTTTCAGTTATCGGATGACTCGCACTGATTTTCTATTTCTTTTCGACAGCACTTTTGCGGGTTTGCTTCGAGGCGCATTATCGCAAAGCTGCGCCTCTACGTGTGCAAATATTTAAATGTAAGTATGTATATATATATGTCTGCCCGTGTGGCAACTTCAGTGGATATGACGTGCACAGTTGACTCCACACAGCATATTTCACGCTGAGGCACACGCTCTGTGCATTTTACTCCGGGAGGACTGCAATCTTATGAAGAATCCTACTTATTGGTAACTTATGAAAGTTGCTGTTCAAACGAAAGGAATGTGAAAGCGAATATCATGCCAGTTCATAGACATACGCTCCATCTGTTTCGTAAGCACTAATGGAAATCCGGCCAATATCAAAGACATGCAAAGTTTTTAACCACTTATAATGTCTACGATTCTATCACTTGATAGTGACGAATCAACACGAAAGATGGCATTGGATGCGATCCTATGGATATTCATTGTGCTGACCAAATTGTGCAGCACTAATTCAAGTGGTTCTCGGGTCAAAATCACAAGACAGATAGACATATAAACACACATACTTAGCTAAAGGCACGGTGCCCTCATAATACGTTTTTCAAATATGAAGTTTCAAAAGCGCATAGCTTAGTGTTTGCCATAAGAAAAAGAAGCCACGGACTTCCAAAATTATGATCTATTAGTCGGCACTGTAATCGAACAAGGACAGAAACGTAGCATAGCAGTTGCCACGTTATGATCTTGTGTATTTTTTTCATCTGCTGGACAGGTTTTTTATCCAGTCACTTTGATATGCATCTGAAATTTTTCCCACATACGAATTTCTATAAATGCTCCGAAGACTGACAGGCAAACGTGAAATATCGTGGAGGATGTTATGCCGACAGAATTTCGTGATGCGCTTCAAAAGCACATAAAAGCACACACGTGTTCTTGTTTAGTTTTCAGCTTAGAAACTCTGAATAGCTGTGAATAAACAGCTCATGTATTAAATTAATCGTGAATAAGCCTGTTCCTCTGAATTGTATATTTACTGAGAGGGTGGGAGAGGATGAAGTGGGGAGTGAGGAGGTATCCCTTCATCCCAAAGAGATGGAAGGTTGACAGGTGGATTAATGAAGCACCACTATTCGACAATATACGATAATCAGTTTGATTACCTTGTGAGGCACTAGCGAAAACAGTGCGCACATTATCGGTGCCGAAAGCTTCGCCAGAAAATTTACTGACCAATTTGAGACCTTCAGATGGTGGATCCGAATCTGACATATTCCCTCCGAAGCGAACACTTCTGAAAGTAAACTCCATTCTCGAGTTGATCCAAATATTACATTCATGCATCTACTTCTCCGATCTTTTTCTTTTCCTTGTGGTTTTGTTCTCAAAAATTTTCTGAAAACAATTTTATTTTGGCAAATTAGATCTGAGTTTCATTTAATTTCCACTCTGTTCAATCCATTATTTGATAGATCTCAGCTGTAACGGGAATAGAATACGTGGCCATTTATAGTGGCAAAACCTTACATATATTTAATATATTCGTACTTAGCAAGGCAGTAACAGTGGCTAGAAAATGACTGCGTATCGCTCCAGATATGGCTCCAGTCTTAGAAAAAACCTGTAGTAGGAGGGAAACGAAGAAAGCGCTAATGAAGAAAGAAGTGGGCGTCTTCCGATTCATTTTTTTATTGCTGGAGAAGTGAAAATCGAAGATGAACTGCTAATTTAAATTCATATTTTTCAAAACAAACCCTCTTAACTTCAGCTATCATAATGAACGACCAGGAATTTTGAAATAAAAACTTAGACAATCTTCAGTGAATATTGTTATGAATATTGTTGCATAGCCTCCTTCTTCTTTATATATTCTCTTCTTTCGAACTTTTTTAACATTCTCAGCATAAATCAGCGTCAGGTAAAATTACGCTAAGTGAAACGAAAGCATAGGAATTAATAAATAAACTGAAAGATGAAAAAAGTTCAACAATGGAATGCTTAAAAGTTAATAATCTTAACAAAATAGAATCAGTAGCGGCTCTGAGCCTCAATACAACAATAGACTTCAAATACAAATAAACAGATGCTAAGGAACGAGGCAAACCACTATTTAAGAAAAGACTCGAAGCAATTTCCATTCCCTTGAACTATAGACCGTTTATCGAGAACTATAAACTTTATTCTCGCGTAACAATAGACGAACAAGAGGAGAAGAATGGCTGGAAAATTGATGCGATATCCGGCTTCCGTCCTAGCTAACATCAACAAAAATAAAGCATCTTAATTGCTTCCACTGTCCATACAATTCTTCTTCAAATATTCTCTTTTTTCTCTCCCGAATGATGTAAAATGCTGCAAATTTCTAGCACGTCTAAAGATTTGAAACAATCTATCCCGAATTTGGTGGATTAACTTAAAATGCAGTATAAAAAGGTCCATCTAGCACATATTATATCCATTATATTACGTGGCGATAGCCTCAGTTGCTCCTGAGTTGCATCTAGTGGACAGGTGAGTACAGCTCTTTATATACTCAACACACGATATCTTAACAATGCACGCTTCCAAAGAAAATTTGCAAAGATTTTACATAGTTGGAAAACTCAGGTCAAGACCTTTCGTTTAGCACTCTAGAAAACAATCCCTCTGCTTTCAATCGTCGATCGATCATCAACTACCTCCCATGGCTAGGCTTAACCCTCTATTAACCGTCCATCATATACGATCTACCGAATTGATCAAGTAGCATACGAGTAAGACAGCACTTGTAACAATTATATTTTATCGAACAGTCAGTGCCTTATTAAACGAAGCAAATAATACTTATTAAAGATCTTCACTTTCTAAATATTCGCATCAAAAACAGTGAATACTCGCCTAGGGTTAGTTCTGTTGTGAAGCAATCGGTAGTAAACCGCAACATAATGACTTGACGGGAGTTCTTTATATGAAAGAATGAGCGCAATGAAAACGATTGCAAACAATAATCTTAAAATGCATATCGAATTGTGATCGGCAACATAGATGTGATGAATAGGTTAATTTGCTCGGTGCAGCATCAACAGCAGTAATACTCAATCAGCGACTCGTTTATTGCTTTCCAATTTCAATCGACATAAAATCGAATCGTCTTGAAGTGCTCGCAGTGTGATTCGACTATACACAAAAACTCAACCTTACTGTATGAGTGCATTCATGTCGACTATTATGATGCCTTTGATGGGTTTTATTACTGTCAATTTCGTTATCATTGAAATAAATGTCATATTGCAAATGCCCTCTTCATTTATTTTTCAACTTGTTATTCGAACATATTGGATGGCGTCAAGAGATGTTTAGACGTCAACTTTTATTCATCGGTGTTTTATCATCAATCACTTAGCAATCGAATCTGATTTACACGACCTCTTTATGAATATAAAACATTTACAGGATGAAAATCATCCTAAACATAGTTGCAAACCCTCCAGGTTATAAAAATGGCAACGTTTGAGAATCTTGCATTGTTGTAAAAACTTAAATTTTCAGAACGAAGGTGAAAAAGCTGAAATGTTCGACTACTCCAATGGTCGACTTTTAGAAATCGGTGAATGAATGAATGGTTGAACCATGCAGAATGTGGTTTAACATATAGAGTCTAATGATAGGCGTAATTGAAGACCGTTTAAATGATATAGAAATGATATCCCATCAAATTTCAGAGAAGTTTTGAAGGAGGAAAACTTTGGTCCAAATTTACGAGAGTGCAAATTCTATATTTACGAGAGTCTGAATTCGACGCGTATACGGCTAAAAATCGTTGTTTGCTGGAATGAAAGTCAGCCTATTTGAAAGGGAAAGCGCTGAACGCTGTGGAAATTGCGTCTCCTAAATTATTTCTTTCAACTTGTAATTTGCACTCTTCTTCCCTCCATCCCAAAAATTCCACGTTATTTTCAAAATGCCCACCTTTACCTAGTATTCTTTCGAAATCCTTTGTTTGCGAGAAGCAAATTCAAAATAGCGAAAACTAGCGCGAATCCGCTTTCTTGCCTCAAAGAAAAGCAATAAATCTGATCGGTTCATTGAAGTGAAATAAATTCCTCGCATTTGTTGGTTTCAACCAAGAGAAAGAACCATCACGAAATCAATAGAATGTACCAGAAATACTTGCTTTATGATGCCTCAAAATGAGCAAAAATATACGCATGCTTAGCCACAATAAATGAACGAAGCATTAGACAGCGTATGAAATCAAACGACAGTGATAAGGGCGTAATAAAGTGAACTGTACTAATGTGAGTCAGAAGAAAATACCTATTAAGACATCGTAGACGCCTTCAAAATGTGTGAATGTGATCTAAACATTTCACTGATGCAGAAATTGATCGATTAGGGCAACAAAGATATTGCTATTCAAGAAAATGGAGCATTATTGGTAAATAAGTCACATTATTTCAGGTTTTCCTCTCCGAAAGTCTCACTTCAGGTAATTTTTAAAATATGCTGGATACATCATTAAATACTACGATTAAATAAGTATGAGTAAGAGAAACGCAAATTAAAGTGGACTGCATTTGGCATCAATCTATAAGCTTCTCGCCGGATCAGAGCAAAAATTGCCGATAATCTCTGATAATATTGAGCTGAATGAATTCTGTGAATCAGTGAACTAATAATAAATATTCATTGCTTTCAAATATTGAAATATATCTCAGCTATAGAAGAAGATTGGAATGACATCTAAAAATTTTAGGAAAAAATGAAGAAACAAATTACATACAATCAAGGCATAGAAAGTAGATTCCTTTTAGCGATGTGCTTAGCTGCCTTCCAAGAATGCAACATAAGTGATCCGATTACGAAAAAGATACGCAGTTGAAGAGGAGATATTTCAATAGACTTAATGAGGCGATGAACTTGAGTTTCTATAACGCCTCAAATGACCATTTGGAAGGGTGTATGAAGCGTGAACCGTAAAGCACAATTCCCACCCAAAAGCATGCACGCAGTGAAATTAGCCGATTTAGGATTTGACTACTTCGTGTCATTTTGGAAGCTCTTATAAGTTGCGAGAGTTGTGGTCACAAATAGCCACTGCGCGACATGTTAGTGTCATGAATTATGTGAAGATGATTGCAAAAACCTGTATATATCGGCCAGATGTAAATATCGACTAAGGTCTATTCATCGATACTGGAAACGCAAGCAGGTGATCAATTAGGATGGGAAAGTTGTACTTGCCATTAACCGTGAGGCAGCATCACATCAATGCTGATCAGAATCAATGTAAAGAAGCATTGTCCGACTGAATGGTTTTATAAAATAAAATACTTTAACAGTTGTGATCTAATTTAATCAAACACTTGAGATACAGCCAAAACAACTAATAAACACTTTTCGGTTGTAAAATGAAAATATTTTTTCACCACAAAGCATAAAAATATTCTTATTTTAAATATAAATATCTTATTCAGGTACAGTATGCAATTAGTATGATGCAAATATTCATTCAGCTCTGAGGGATTACAGCACTTTCAATATCAACGCCGCAAAGCTCCTATAATCTGAAGAGTTATGAATGATTCTGTTTATAATCAATTTGAAATGGAATCATCACTATAATGCTTGATAATGAAAAATAAAAATGTATTCATCATTCGATTCCAAAGCAGCGATATAGAATTTCACTGGCAAAAGGAATCAGTAAAAGTATGCAATGAGCTAAGATGAAAAGAAAAATTTCTAAGATGTAAGAAGAAGACTCTCGATGAAAATTAAGGTGAAAAGGTAGAGGATATATTCACCTCGCAGCAGTAACCTCAATCGACCTATTATATTACTAGAGAATGTGCTTATCTCTTTGAGCTTCATTAGATGCAAAGATGATGGCGCTGATGTTTGAGAAGGTAAAAAACAACACTCTAAATGGGCGTTGAACACTAACGCGAAGTGCTTTTGTGATAGTAGATAAACACAACACACACACACACACACACACAC
>JAAVTS010000665.1:57075-75845 GCA_022845575.1 Baylisascaris ailuri
ACACACACACACACACACACACACACACACACGCATACATGCAAAGGAGTGTATTCCACTGCAAAAAACGTCCTAGCAAGAAGTTGGCTGCGTCAAACATATTTCACCTGATTCAAACGTCGCAACTTTCGCTTTTACGCAGTGACCAACCGCATCCATTCAACAAATAAAAATGTGATAGAGCCTTCACTGCAAACACCAAACAACTGTCAATATTTCACTTCTTAAGCGTTTAGAAGAAAAAATTGTGCGCATGTAGTGACCAACCGCATCGACTCAATGTATAAAAAAGTTGTCAGAAGGGTGGAGTCACAAGTGTGAACATTGGAGGGAATCGTTAAGCACTTTCGCGAAGAAAGTGAGCACATGATGTATGAATGAAAGCATGAGCGATGTGAGATGCCACAAAACTCTTTGTTCATCAAAATCCTTGAAGAGGCACAAATTTACAAAAAAAAAGGCCGTAATGTGCGTCGCAAACATCGACAGCAGCAAGGTGATCGGGTAGTCACGAGCTAGTTGATAATGTTTTTTGAACGTAAAACGCTATGAATATGACGACGGAGTGGCCATATTTGCATGGCCATTAGCGAGGATACTGTTGAGAATATTTAGCCCTCACACATGAATTTGGAATGCAGAGCAATGGATGGCTTAAATTTTCTGAAATTGTCTTCTCATTTCGCAACTTTGGGATGACGCCGTTTATAATCGAATGAAAAAAAGAGTATCAAAGCAGTTAAGTCAATATGCGTTTTTGCATTCTGTTCAAGTGGTCAATTGCACAAATCGCGCCATATAAGCTAGCACAAATAATAGACTACGTCGGGAAATGCTTTTCTATTTCGTCTCCTCCGCCTATTTAACACAAATATTCTTCAAAGGTTCCATTTTTTTTTTCGATCGCCGTAAAATGCAAATCCAATCCACACAAAAAGTAGGCAATTCACTTTGCATTTTTAACTGTTTATAACCAAAAAATTCTAACTCTAACTTCAATAGTGCCTAAATACCGACCGACCGCACTCACAAATTACGCCGACAAGTTTCTGTAAGCACAGATTACCATAAGCTGAAAGCACCAGAGAGATAGGTATGAAGCCTATCGATGAAGTTTATTCGCCATCATAGTGATGGATTTTTGCTGAAGCGAAAAGGTAGAAAATTATCGCCTACTTCAAAAAACAGTATTTATACTTGCAGACTTGAATGACTCCAGTGATCATTCGACTGAAATGTATGGTCAATTATAATGTTTATCAAAGGGAACGCTCGACCCACACAAACAATTACGATTTGCAATAAACATTGCATTTGAAGGTCATTCGTCTAGTATGTTTGTGAGTGCGATACAAATATAAGGTTCTCTCCTCAACAGAGAATTCAAAAGATAAAATTGAAATCCATTGCAACAGTATTTCTCATAGAAATGAATTCAATTATTCAACTGTGATCGAATTGAATTTTAACTAAAAATGATTTTAAAAAATCGCAGAAATTAGCATATATTTGAAAATTTTTAGTAAAATTTCACATACATTTTTTTTCCGTCAAATTGTTAAGACAATAGATTAAATAATTTAATTCGATCAAATATAATAGTCATTTTTCCTACCACAATATAAGCAATAAAATAACAAGTTTATTATCGAAATGAAATCTCACTTGCGTTTGCCTTTCATAGTTTCAGCGATTTCCAGTCACTTGCCAAGAATACACATTTATTCTGCAATCAATAATTTTATCAATAGGCTCTAATCACAGTCAATTTATGCGACTCGAAGAGAAAAATTTATAATATATTATATACCTCAAGTTTGTACCTCAAGTTATACCTTAAGTTAATTTATAATATACCTCAAGTTAATTCTACTTAAATTAACAGATATGAAATCCTATGAGACCAACACGAAGCGAAAATCGAGAGTCGAGTTCGGTTAGATTGTTTCTCGATGATTTTATCTACTTGAGTGAAAATCGCCCACAATGTCGTTTTATGATTGATTTGCTGCGTCAGCAATACCTAAACGTTAATAAAAATTGTTGTATGATGAACCATAAAAGTTTAAAAAAACACTCAATAAAGACAAAATGCACAAACAATTTCCATAAAGATTCGATACCGCCAAAATAGTTTTAAGCAATACAAAACGAATCTCAGTAATGAAGTGTGACAAGAATGTGGCAAAAAAACGAAAGAGCGGAGTATTGCCGGCATTGACATCTATCAGTTCCCGAGTTGAGGGTACTACGAGATTTGGCGCCTCAAAGTTCGGGAGGCTTCGAATTTTGTTGGCCCTCGAAAGGTTTTTGAGATCAATATTAGCTACTTCTCTATCCATTTTTGGGGCAATCCGAATGAAAGTAAATTTTTCAAGTTAGCGGCCATATATCAAATCTCTCGACATGAGCACTATTTTCATGCCAATATTGCGACTGAATTTTGATGTAATTTAGAGCACAAAGGCATTTAAAATAGAAATTGTTAAAATTCATGGTATTTTCACAAAATTTTGTGAAAAGAACAAAAGAAAGTTTCTAGCAAATATAAAGAATAAAGTGCACTTCAATCGCTAATATTTAAAATATTGGAATTATATTTGATCTTATTAAATTAATCGATTTATATGATTCAGAAAATAGCCATTCGAAAAATTCCGATAACTATACAGAAATGAAAAGAAGCAGTTAGTAAAATGAGCGAAAAGTTTAGAATTACAATTTAAAGGAATAGATAGTTAAAAAATGAAATTTAAAATGGCACTCAAATATATTCTAATAAATAACCATGCAAGTAACCCATCTACAAGAGTCATTAACTCACTTATGTGACACTCATAATGGGACATACAAAGCAGAATTGGTGACTTGACGGCTGGGCGCACATGGAAGCCAATAAAAAAAAACTGGTTGCTCATGAACTGTGCGCAATAAGTGTTCACAAGTGGGGACGTGTTGCCAATAACTATCGATTCTATCGAAAAATTATTCAAAGAAATTTGCTTGCAACTATATTCGATATTCCAGAAAAATGGATTTGCATTTGTAAATTTCTCTCTGTTTTCCTCTTCTTTCTCTCCATCTTTGCCTCTCCCTCTCTCTCTCATCTAACCTCTTGACAACAGTACTTTTTTTCATAAAAAGCGTTTCATGGGTGCATTAAAATTCCGTTTGCTGGCAGCACAGCTTTACTATTTATTGGCAGTGTAAGGCGTGTTTGCTCAACAGAATAGCACTACTTATCAATTGTATGATGCCACATACTGTAGAAGTGTTCGTTGCATTTAATTTCAGTACTGATAAGGTTATAGCCGTTCAGCATTCCTATGAAACAGGAGACAACTAGGCAGCACTATTTAACGAATCATAATTTGAAGCACTAAACAACATTTATTAACTTTTTGGGAAAAATTTACCCAAACAGCTTACTTTCAAGGAATTGAAAATCAATTCCGAATAATGTAAATATTGGGAATTGCTTTAGGTAAAACAGAAATACGAATGTATATTGCGAAAAAAAAAACCATCGACAAGAACAGCTATAAAATTATAACACACGACAGATTCAATGAGAGATTATGTTCACCCGTAAAATTTACAACTAGCAAGTTAGTTAGAGGTGCTTAATGCTTTCTATCCTTTAGGGAAGAGGGATGGCAAAGGAAGAACTTGAAAACGATATCTGAACCGTTCAGGAGCTATATAAATCCAAAAAAAAATCGCAAAAAAAAAGAAATTTCTAATTTCCAATAAAACTCTCCACTAAAACAATAGTTGTTTATTGTTAACGACGAAGGAATATGTCACTGAAGAAGTGACGATCTATGCACATGAAAATATTATCAATAAAAATGGGCTTCATCAATAGCTCAATGTAAATATTCCATCCCCCTTCCCCTCCCTTCCAATTCCTTCATCCTTTCATTCCATTCTTTCCTCCTTTTTGCAATTGGTCTTTTACAAGATAGTTGACATAGCTGTTCAAAGTGGTGCAGTATAGAAGCGTCGTTCGATAGTGGACGCTGAGCTACAATAATATTCTCGTAGCCATTTTGATACTTACTTAACAATAACTGAAAAATATTTAAAATAACGTGAAGCTAGTAATTCACAATTTTTTCAAACTGGTAACAGCACAAAAACATCACGATTACAGCAGTAATTAATCGGTAAAATAATTCAAAAAATGAGCAAAGTCATGTAGTACTAGAGCGGTTGGTACATGAAATGAGCACTAAACGAGTGTGCACATGCTTGAATGGTTGCGTTCTCTATCAGTATTGCAAGCACTCAAAAAAAAAAAAAAAAAAAAAAAAAANAAAAAAAAAAAAAAAAACAGGCACACCGCCTAGAAGTGATAAACTGTATCATCATCACGCTGATTGATCACTTTTAGTGATCGTTTTTTTGAGAGTAACTCGTTTCATACATTTCAACTCATAAAATCACATTCACTTACTTACTTATCTATTTTCATTAATAGTAACCCTCCTAATTACAACTATAGACACCAAAAGAAGCGAACATAGGACTAGCCACTTTGAATATAATCCACTACAAGGAAATCATTTTTAAGTCAATTTTTTTGGGAAATCCGAATATCTATAGAATGTTTCGCTAATCACGATATCACTACAACATTCATAACATTATGTAGATACAAGAACTAATTCTAAGCATGCTTAATGGTTGATGCATTCATTGTGCAACCGTCGACATTTTCATTCCCTCACATTGCTAGACTCACAGTTGCAGTACTGTTGAATAAAGGCATAATTGTTATCGTTAGATAAAGGTGTCTCTGTTGCTCTTAGATAAAGGTATATCTGTCTCGAGAATATACTTCATATTTTTGCGTTGAAAAAATCGACAACGAATAAAATTGTTCGAATGGAACCACAAAAATCAAAAAAAAAAAAAAAAAAAATCTCACAAGTCGACTTTCTAGTAAGCTCACTAAAATATTCATCTGTTCGAAGCATGCACAGATACATGTTCACTTATAAATCAGTAAATATTTTTATAATGCGAAAGTATCCTCTACTTTTCTAGTTATTCATTCGTCGAATTTTTCAATGTATAGAGCAGTATTTAGCAGTCCGAAATCAACAAAGAAATTAATGAGTGAGAAATACGTAAAAAAATAGCGAATATATGAAACATCATCTTTAACTTCCTTCACAAATATCTGCGATATCACTCCATCTTATCGACTTTTAAAGATAAATTGGGCCATCCTATACAAAAGCATTTCTCGAAGCAGAGGCACCCAAAAATTCAGGGCTGTTATTCCGAAGAAAAATGAGAGTGTGACAATTTTTTATGTTCATAGTCAGGAAATTGAATGCATTCCGACAAACTGCATCAATAAGAATTTAAAAGAAGACGATTTGAGCATCAAAATTGATCAAAGGAAATGAACATTGAATACGGCAATTTTCGCTTTATTGAAGACGCACAAATTCTCGTAATTCTTTCATTATTCTCTTTTCTTCCCCCTCCCATCTCGTTCCCCTCATACTCGCTTCTCCCCACTCTCAATGAAATTTTCAACGAAGCAGGAAGTGTTAACGTCACCTAAATGAATGATCAATGTCAGTTAGTTATCGATGTAAATGTGCTCTTCACTTGTTAAATTTTCTTATAATGTTTGTTCAGTGAAATTCATTCTAAATTATAATGGTGACATTGACAGTGCGAAAATTGACACCTAAATGGATCTGCATAAGGTGGAGATTATTTCTGTAAGCAAGCGACATTCGCTATCGACTCCCTCTTCCTCTCCCCCTTACTGCCCCTTCCCCTCTCCTACTCGATCCATTATTGTTGCCACATAATCGATCTTCATAGAGAGTTTTCCTGTTAGAGTGTAACTAGAAACACTTTCTATTTCTAACCATACTGCCATTGGCGCTCCCTTCACCTTTCTTCAAGTAATTATCGCAAATAGATAGAAATTTCTAACTTCCATTACTAATATTGCGATTCATTTCATACTGTAAATAGATAGATTATAAATGCAAGCTAGAAGAGTGAAGTTTCGATGTGCTTAAACAATTAACGATGGGCACAGTTACTTAGTATAACCCTCATAAGTATGTAAGCCAAACACAGTTTCAGTGGTGGTAGTTACCGTATCTCTAAACATGAATTACAATCGGCGGTTTTTCATGAAGAATTCAACAGAAATCAAATACTGTCGTCGAAATAGAACGACGACAAATGGATTTTAGTCAGTATTAAATGTTTGAACTCAGCTAGTTTACAGAGATTTCAAACAGTTAACTCCCTTAAAGCTGATGGAAGGCAAAATAATCGCAGCAAATATTTCCTCAACAACGAAACACCGTAATATTCTTAATTTCATTTGGTGAGTTTTGCTTAGTTGATTTTGCATTCTGCTCAATTTTACCTTTTCACCAAGCATTTCATCCAACACAATTCTACCATGATCGCATCCCGTTGCGACCTCTGATTTCGCAATTTCGAGTACACCTCCCCACTCCTGTTCGGTTATGCTTTTGCAATTAGATTTCAGATACATATTTATCAACAATGCATCACGAATTATCGGAAGAATATCCCCTTCTCCTAGATAGGTACCGAATTATCAATAACGCTTTCCAATGCAAACGGAAACACCGTCCAAACGAAGGATCTGCAATTTACTGGTGAAGGAGGATATTAAAACGGCCACATCACACCCATATTCCTAATACCCTAATTTACATATGTGATGCTGTTAAAAGCCTTGTTGGTGTATCATATTTGGAGACAGATGTTACGTCTTTTAAACGAACCACATAAAAGTGATGGAAGCACTACAGCTGGCACCTCTTGGTTATTTCTTTACTTAATGTTTTCATAGCAATAAGAAGCATGATTCTTATGTGCGGCTAGTTCAGAAGATCGTCAATACGAACTTCACGCGAATTTAAAATACTCTATAAAAGATCGGCTCAACGCTATGAAGTTCATTGCTCGAAAAAGCGTACTTCATAAAGAGCATCAAACGATTAGACATTCCTTACGAAACCCCTCTAATGAAATATCAACAACAAACCCTTAACCACCATCACTACATGCTATAATCACCTCCAATCAGTCTACAAATCGTCCATCGATAAAAAATCAGAAATCAAGCACTCGATTTATAATACAAAAAGTTAATCAATCTATAAATAACACAATATCCCCTACCTATTTCCTACTGCAGTTAAATTCCTGCATTTATTTCCTTCACAACTTTAACGGTAAATTATGATTTCACTCAAAAAAATATAGCTGCCGATCGTGATGACTTTTTTATTCAACAAAAAAAACGATCATACTTCAAATAGCGAGGATTTCATTAAGGTGTTGAGGAGAGAATAAAAACAATGAAGTAGCTGAAGAGTGCAATATAACAGTACAACAATAGAAAAGGATAGACCAGAGTAGAGATAAAAGAGAGCAAATACACTGCAAGAAATAAAAGTGGACATCATCCGAACACGAAATACTGGCATCGGTTGTGTGGAGAAGAAAAGAGCAGCGAAAATGAGAAACGAGGGAAGCAATAAGCAAACGCTTTCGATTAAACTATCATTCAACAACAACGCATGAAAGTACGAACAACAGCGAATAACAGCAATGAGAAATAACCAAACACCAGCAAGCAACATCCCTCCCATATTATAGACTCTTTCAATAGCACTTCAGCTAATATCTCATACTTTTACGATCCCAGCACAATAAATTTGTTCTGCAGTTTACATCAGCAAGCCAACATAATACCAACACCGATCCCTACCCCCCACTTCCCTCGAGACATGATGACCCTTCAACTGAAGGCGAGATCTGAACAAAATAAACAAACAAAAACCCGAGACGGGCGAGTATCGGTGAACATACGGATGGAGACCACAAAGATTAACCATGCGAAACGAGTAGCGGGACAATCTCAAAAAGATGCCATATTCACATCCGCAGAGAAGTCGTCGTTGCCGAACTCGCGCTTGGACGCTGGGCCCCCGACACCATCACCAGGTCTCTTTGCTCCCCGCGGTCCTCCACCACGACCTCCACGAACGCTTCTGCCACGTCCCGCAGCACCTCGCGACATAAATCCCTGTAACAAACATCTCATTTTTCGTCTGACAGCTGAAACACTCAGAAAAAAGAGGATGCCATTTGCCTGCCCTGAAGATGGACTACTATCCTCCGTATAAAATCCCTTCCTTAAGAACATACCACCCCTCCCTTTATAACACACCACTGTCTCTTCTCTTCTTTCGCACAACTTTTAGTTATTCAGTTATGACCTACAAAATATTATCGACTCTGTGTGTTCACTGTTGCGAGCCCTGTCCGCTGTAAGATGAAACGCACTTGACTGAGACGAAGTAAACTGGCATCGAAAACTCATTGAAACTCTGAGGAGGGCATCTTGAATTGGGATTTCGATGACAAGATTATGCTACATAACCCACACAATATGTGGTGTGGAATGTTTGATGGACTGCAACACGCTTCGAAAGTTCGCATGCGACACTTCCTAAACTATTTGCACATCTGTCCTCGAATCTCAAATTAAGGGAGGAGTTTACTTTCTGCTGATGCCGTGAGAAGGGCTAAATTTGATTTGCTCGCGCTTGTGATTGTTGCAGCCCTGTATCTTTGTCCTTCCGGGCCACCCTCAATCGTACATCTTCGATTCCTTCATTCGCAACATATTAGACATATGCTAATCTATATTAGTCCCCAAGGCACAACAGGTTACTCCACTGTTCAATGCAAACGTTATACTACTCCTTAACATGATCTATGCACCCACCTACAGCATAAACCGCCACCTTCGTGTTTTCTGAATCAACTCACTGAAAAATCCACAAAATCGATCCAGAAGGCTATTCTCCTGGTGGCTTCGTCTTCGAGCCATGTGCCTAAATAAAGTCGAAACACGAGTGAAAGATGCATTCTAAAGAAATGATTGCATCAATCTAAACACTAAAATAAGCACGCAAACTGCGCCCACCATTCCTCCGTGGGGTCCTCCTCGACCACCCATTGCCGGACCACCGTACCCATATGCATATGGGTCGGGGCCACCGTATCCATACGAGTCGAATCCGCCATAACTGCCGTACGCTCCTGGTGGAGCTCCATAACCATACATTCCATCATCGTAAACAGCTAGAAATGAGACCTGAATCATTTCAAGTTCCAAAAAAGATAAAAAGCAAACTTCAAAATAAATAATTTTTTAGGCGTCCCTTCCTTCTTCGAACATAACGATAAAGGTGCCGCCTCAACATTTGTAGAGCCAAAATGATAGGCCAGCAAAAGCTTAAAACTATATTTTCTCTCGTCAGCAGAGTGCTTACTCAATTAGACAGATAATACGAAAAATTAAGAATCCTTAAACTTAGCAACATGAAAGCAGACAGCGCATCCTTACCGTACGGGTCGTAACCTCCATAACCATAATCTGCTGGTCCACCGAAACTACCTCGAGCTCCAAACCCGCCAGGTCCTCCACGACCACGCGCCATCCCACCACGTACGTTGAATCCTCCTCCAATATCACCGAACCCGCCACGCGGACTTCCGAATCCACGTCCACGCCCCCGCAGAGTCTTCTTTTTATCACCCTGCGGCTTCGCAAGAGAGATTTCAATTGCTATTCCTTCCAGAACCGTACCGTTTAACGCTTCCATCGCCTGATATAACAGTAAAGGCTTCTTGGGAATACAAAAGTTCAAGAAATTTTGAAATAAGAAAGTTTGACCGGGTTATGAGAATATTTCACGCTCGAAACAACACTACTTACGCTACACGAAGTGATCTGCGCGTACCCCAAAATCAATGGCTTCTGTCCCTCTTCAAAATTTTTTCTTTTGAAATTTCCGTTAGATCGTTCCGTTTTTTGCTTTAGAAACGGATCATCATTCCAAGACTGGTAATCACGTATCGGCACAACTGCATTCCCACTCAATGACATTTGAAGCATGAACTACGTGACCGTATTCCACAACCCTGAAAGTGATTCCGGTCTTACACTGTTGACTTCTTCAGTCCTCCTTGATACAGAGATCGCGAGGAAAGAAAAAAAAAAAACCTTGAGAGCAGGTTCCCGTTCTTTGAAATGGATGAAAGCGTAATCCCTGATCTTTTTAGCGCGCTCCACCTCTCCATGTGCGGCGAACATCTCTTTCAACTGTTCTTCGGTTACAGCTTCTTTCAGATTCCGTACGTATAACACCTTCACTTTCGACATCGTCTCCTCGTCTGGTTCCTCTTGTTGCTCGGCCCAATCCACCACTAGATCCGAGTTCCACGGGCGCAACTATTTAAACAACAGGCACATGTAAACGATATGATCTGGACCCTACAGAAAAGGAAAACCAGAGACGGAATGCCAAAAGAAGGAACTTACTATAAGTGAAAGAAAGCGTTCATCTACCTCTATTAATCTCGAATCAACTGCATACTTAATTCGTTAATATTCGGTACGCCAAATGCACCAGTACTGAAACCCAAGACAAAAAAAGCAAAACGATGATACCAGAACGTTTGCCCTGCTATCCAACCTCTTGTTCACGAACGATGAGGGAGACAGTTTCAGGCTCAGTCTTCACATCCGTTCCTCTCCTATATTTCTGATGCAATTGTATAACTTCTCGTCGCTGTGATTCTTCGATATGGCTGACATTTCTATGTAACCTAACTTATAAGGGCATGACTTTCTGCACACAATTGGCACCCCGCACCCGCCATGCCAAGTTTGGCAAGCTCACTTTATTTCTGAGACATGTATCAATATCGTTAGCTCTCTGCTTTATGGCAGGAAGATTTTAGTATTCGCATCCGATTGCTTAGATGAACATGTTGGATGAACCACTTTCAGCTTAACGTAATGTTATAGTTGTGATCGATTGGTGCCCGTTTACGTTCATCACTATAGATGTCGGACGGAAATTTTCATTTTTGCCACGCCAATAATTTCTGCTTTGGCACTGTGCCTAAATCAAGGTTTTTCATATGATTTCGCGAATAAATACCAGGAAGAGTAATTCTTTAAATATCATGGCAATTTCAAATCAGTTTTTTGTTTGCCTTGATTTCTGCAACAGATAGGGGAAAAAATTCTCGAAAATTTGGTACGAACTATCAGGTTTTTCTCTCCCTTATCCCCCAAATCAAAACTAAGCGAAACAAGTCTAGAAAATTTTCGAAGCATTATTCAGAGAAAAGTACAGGTGAAACCAGAGAGCGCAACGATGTCATCAACCCAAATAGTTTCGGGCATCCAGAAAATGTCTGACTTATTAAAAATACGATTAGATTAAATAGGAAACACGTTTGAAAAATTGTGGACACAGACTTCACCAATGGAATAAAAAAAAGCACTAAACTATTCTCAGAATACGAAAAAACTTTACTCACCTTTCCGGCGTGAATCTTTCGTTTAGCATCTGAAGCGGCTTTATGATCGCAGAAATCCAAAAAGCAGAAGCCTCGATTCTTACGATTCGCACCCGCATCCGGACTTGTATATATTATGCAATCCACAACGCCCTCTGAAATTACCCCTCATTTTCGAGCGTCACAACCAATTACAAATCAGAACACATACACCACACCAACCGTTTCAAATGTCCACTACATGAAATTCGAAAAAAAAAAAACAGAATGACCGTTATGACAGCAAATCATAAATTCCAGCGGGTGAAGGCATAGAGATGCATAGAACCTATATGAAAATTCTACCATGTTTAAAATTCAGAAGACTTTCGTAAGCACTTCACATTTTTGTTGCAAAGCTGGAAAATTAAAAGAGTTATATACTCGCAACTTACCTTGCCGACAGAGCGATTGCATATAAGCAGACCTATCATGCACAGGTCGTTCGATGATCTGAATAAGCTGACCAACCCCAAGAACTCTCCCACTGCTTGTAGCATCGAAAGCACCCACAAGCACAACAGCCACTAACTTCGTTTTGCATTCATCGCAAACACGCTCCCTCACTTCCTTTCCCCTCTCTGCCTCTTGGGTGCTCAGACAGCACCACATTTCTCGTTCTCATAACCCCTTGGTCTATCAAATAAACTGAGATAACTAGGGCTTTAGTATGTAAAAACGAGACTTTTCTAGCAGCAGCTCTAAAATTTACCTGTGTGCTCTTTAAATTCGGCAAGAATTTCCTCTTTTGACTTCGATTTTGGAATGTTTCCAATAAAGAGTCGAGTGTTGGCAACGCTGACGTTCACTTTCAGATTTTTTCCGGGTAGAATTTCGTGACCATCAAACTACAAATGATGAAGATTTCGTCTCAAAACGGCGCAGCGTCCAAATTTTCGCTGCCAGAGCTTAAATGAATCTCGTCGATTAAACAACTGCAAGGCATGATTCATTATAAAGGGAGAGCGAACCTCCACACTGCAACAAAAACAAGAGAATTCCCCGAATAAACGCATCTTAAAGAAGCCCTAACGCCAGTGCCGCTATCAATGCCATCAGCGAACTCCATTCCTTACAGCTCCCACTGCCAACCTCATACGGCAACACTATTCATCGAAGCCACAGCAATGATCTTCCAACAACTGTGTGCATCGAGACGAACTAAGACAGTGGTTATCGATTTTTCACATTTTTATGTGAAGAATCGACCAGATAACAACATAAGAACGATGAGAAGATATAACGCCACAAGGGCCTGTCTTCATCGAGCATATCAGGGAGAATGCCTGCTCATCGATGGAGACACCAATGCCGAACGATTAGCAAAGTTCGCTCGAATTATCTTCTCAAATAATGCGAGCCAATCATTCCGTTTAATATTCTTTAATTTCTGTAACCTCGGAAATTCAATCACCTATTCGTGTGGAAAAAGTTTTTTCAGTGAAATCAATAAGGAAACGATTTCAGAGCATCGGGCATATGAAGTGTAATAGCACAACTACCTCTGCTTGAAATTTATGAGAATTTAACGATATCCCCAATAGACATTTTTCTTTACTATAATTTATGTCCCCTCCAAATTCTGAATGAAAGGCATCATCAAATAATCAACCCCGAACACCACTGACACCGCAAATTGCCAGTCGTTTCGGCATAGCAATTGAACGTGAAAACTCTTGATGAACTGTTTTTCAATGAAGTTCCACATGTATAAATCAGCGAATATTTGATAAACAAAGGTTAAAACAACAGCCTAAAATACCTTTTTAGATGCTTCAGCGGCATGTGCTTTATCACAAAACGTGACAAATGCGTAGCCACGATTTTTGCCCGTCAGCGGATCCATCATCAGTCGAAGGTCCCAGATTTTACCCACTTCTTCGAAGAGTGGAATTAACGTATCCTCGAAAATCTCCTTTGGAATCTTCCCAACATAGATCTGAATATTTTCATATGACAATAACTATTCATAAAAAATCCAATTAAGCATAAGAGAAAATAAAGTGAAGTGGATCTATGAATTAAGCGAAACTGATCAAATATGTTTTAAAAGCATATATTCAATGAACAAAAGGTACTACTTATATTTCAAACAACCACAAATAAAAGTTGTGCATTCTAACGATTAATAAGGCGATCATCTGGCTATACTTCTTTGAACTACAATACTAAACAAGATGAGTGGAATTAATGCGGTCGCTTCTCAACTAAATCAATTTCATCGTCGAATGAAAATATGACCGTCAATGAAAAAACTACTCATATACTAACCCATCAAAACGCTATAGACTCACTCAAGTGCTACGATTCAACATACCTCATGTCCCGGTCCGGTGGGTCCACTAGCTGGTCCATCCCAATCTGGGGGCGGTCCACCGTATTTACGTTGTCCAATCGTCACCTCCAAAGGGTAACCTGTTCGTTCGAGGATCTCCCTGATCTTCGCCGCGTCTGGTCCGTTAACTAACGGCTGGGAAAGCGCCGTCTGTACACCGAATTGCCGTACTTTGTCTCGGAAGTTTCGCATGATTGACATGAAGAATTGCGCTTTGTTCTGCACGCCGACTAGATTCGATCCTTGCACCTTCAAATCACTATCCCTTAGCAATCATTGCTACAAAAATAACGATGGATGGCAAAGAATATAATTATGAATGAACAAAGATGAATAATTTGAACAGATTAATAGAGTCACTAAAACATGATAAACATCTATTCTCTTTCATCGAATAATTCGTTAATATGCAATTCAAAGATCTGAGATGAATGAAACGTAAATCCCTACATAAAGAGCGATTAGCTATGCTAATAAAAGAACGTGACAGCTCCTTCAACGGTTCATGTAAATACTCATACTATCATTCATGAACACAGTGATTCATGAAAGCTACGTAAATCACCATCGAAATTTAGAAAGCCAGAGGAACTAATGCAAACTTCTTCTGCTTAAAAAAATTTCCTAGAATTTGGCGCTCGGAGAAGCCCTGTGAGGCAAGAAAATGGAACTAACAACACTCGCCTCCCCCTCTCTTCCTTCCTCCATCCTCATACCCTCAACTGAAGCTGCTGGAAGCCTCTTAAATTGAACTTTAAAATGGCGAGTGCATAGGGAAAAATTGCAGTGTTTGATCTGAATGAAAACGACCCACGAAAGCACCTCTTTGATGACGAAAAGTGCATGGTCTGTGGGCAGGCCACGAAGCATTTCGATGGCTCGCTCATCGAGTTCATCTGGAGACATATCCGTTGCTTCGTAGAGTCGAACTAACGCGGCCGCTACTTTCGGCTTGACGTTCAACGAGCGCAACTTTTTGTATGCTTCATTCTCAGCGAATTCTGTGTCTTCATCGGCCTTAAACGCACAACTTATTTGCAATCCATACTCAATGTGAAAAAAGACAAAATCATCCAAAATAAAACAAGCAAGCTGAACAGAACCCACATCTTCGACGATTAAAATGAGCACTAAAATAATGTCTTTTTCAATGCATCACTGGCGAAATACAGTTTACAATCATTCAACTGGTGAATAAGAATAATAACGTGCAGAGAGAATAATTTGAACGCAAAGTGGGACAATAAATAATTTCTTGCAATTCACTATTCTAACAAACAAAATAAACGAAATGCGGTGACTGTTGCGAATAAGATCTAACCGCTTAACCCTGAATTTCACTGAAATAACAGCTGACCTCTGCAGATGCACCTGTATCATTGGTGGTCTCCATTTTCTCGCCCTCCTCTTCTTTCATTGATTCAATATTGTTCGTCGTCGGATCTATCTCCTAGAAAAACCTTGTGTGTTGAATTATTTATGGACAGAAAGGAAGAATTTCTACTACTTAATGTATTTCAATACTAAACGATACCTTCGCTAAATAATAGGCAGCGACCAGCATAAGTAAATGGAAAAACACAAATATTTCGCAAATTTAGCTTTCAAGAAAAGTTCAAAACAACTTTTAGCAATTGTGAAAAGCAGCATAATCTATATGATTGAGTTAATAGATCGCATAAAGAACCCACCTAAGAGGTGGCCGATCAAGCAGAGAAGGGCTTAGAGAGGGCAAGCTGTGCATTTATCAGTAGTACTCATTGTACAATAGCAATAATCCCTCATGATTACATATGCCTCGCCATAAACATTCATAACCGTATCATTGTGTAAGAATTAACTCACTTTCAGCAATAAGCAATGTAACCTTCATAGAAAAGTTAACATAAATATTACTTACAAGTCTTCTTGGATTAGTCAAATTTACCGAAAAAATGAAAACAGCTAACATATATGAATTCAGAAATTCTTACAATTAAATCAAAGCTATTAATAGAAATATAGAAACTAACATCAGCCGATGTTTCCATCTTCACATCCGCCATTGTTCGTACTTCTTAATGCAGCACCCTGAAATGAATAAATCCATAATATAGGATAGCTTCATAACTTAATATTTAAAAGTGGCAGCAACAATGCAAGCGAGTATATAGTTTATCATATAAAATTAACGATGCAGTTTTATGTAACATTTACTGTTTGTTACATATGTAAAAATTGTTAAAGAAGTAACAACAATAATATCTATTTTCTTTCGTGCGTTCATACGACGATAAGCTAATGATACAAATGACGCTGCGAAATCAAAGAACCCATATATATGACTTTGGATTAAATTGCATCAAGACTTTTTTGTCACCAACCAACGCAGATATAGTGTTTCATCCAACCGACTCTACCTAATATCCTTGTAATTGCATTTATTTGTCTTCTACCATAAATAATTTCTTTAAATGGATGAAAGCAAAAAGATTTCGCCGTTAAGCAGAGAGGATCCTCTTCAGCATTGAGACATAGCGATCATTCATTTATAAATCCCATTAAAGGCGAAAAGACTCATAGTCTCGGCTAGGTGGCTAAATAAACCCTCGTTCCCTCCTTTCAAATTGAAAAAAAAAAAAAAACACGAACACGAACACCACTGCATTTGAACTGCCCACATTGCTCTGACGGCATCGATTACCCGGCTGGTCAGTAGTGAGCTAACTCAGATCTATAATGTAATCGGCTAAATCATGCCAGGCGAATAATAAACCTGCTGATAAGCACCTCAGTTTTTAAAAATGCCGATGCCGGAAATGCCAGCGGCTCCTTTTCGTGACGAAAACTCGATTTTTATGCACTTCCAAAAACCTGCACCTGTGAGGCGTACTATGGTTCGCCAAGCTTGAGTGTTTGGTTTGTGCTGCATATATCAGCCCGCCTGACAGCATCGCCTCGACAATGTAGTTACAAAATCAGGTGCATATACCAGATATTACGGAAGAATTCCCTGAGAGAAATCACGGTGCCCCAAAAGATTGCGTGCGTATTACAATCTCCTACATATAGCTGCATATTGCATACCGTGTCACTGCCATATTGGGTTATAAAAAACGAGTCTTTTAAAAGATTTTTATTACTGGTAGATCAAAATCTCCCGCTCAATGATTGATAAGCTATCCTAGAGTCGCCTTTTATATAGATATTGCAATCGAAACGGAGGATAAAATTAAAGTATTAAACGCGCCGAAAATTTGGAGCTTGGATGAATCTCGAAACTTTCTGATGTTTACTGCAGCTTGAAAATACTGGAATTGGCGGCAACTTCCTTGTTTTACTTCAGCGAGATTGGAAAGGAAGTGGACCGCCCACGTAGAGTTAGAATATGATCGCACTGCTACGTGTACTTTAGTAATTGCCGGCAATTTACGAAATTTCATAACATCGCTTGAAAGGTAAACTCTGACATCGTCCACCATACCCTGCTAGTTATCCGGAAATGGCTTTTCCCGCGACCGTACGTTCAGAAACCGCCACTGGTGGACCTCGGTTAAATCTGGTTTCACTTGTGATTCGAATCGGCACCGAAGTTGACCTCAATCCGTCCCAGTAAAATCTGGTCTCATTGATTTCAGTCAAGCGATCATTTACCCACCCGGGAAATTGAACCGAATTTCAACTTCCACAATCACAAATACTTCTATTTCGGTCAAATCAAAGAAGAACAGTGCAAGCCACTGAACACTTAAATCGAACACCGACTTCAATACGGGCTTCCGATGGAAGTCAAATATACATAACTCAATAGAACACAATCAATTAATCGAAACCCGTCCACACCAGCAACTCTTCAAAAATAAAATTTATTTAAATTAATAAAAAAGAACCCACCTATGTTCACTAATCAACAGCATCATATTGATTAAATTCGTCTCAGTGGCGCAATTTGTCGGTGCAAGAGTTACAGCATTCTGCAGCACACTTCCGCCAACACATTGCAAGAACTAGTTTGGCTGCTTTCCAACGCGGTACAAACCATGACAACATCGTTAAGGATAGGCAGCTGGTCGGGAAAGCGATAGTGTATCGATTAATATCACATCTGCAGTTGCGGGTATTAGGCGGGGATTGGAGGGAGAGGAGAGGTGGAACTTAGTAGTGGGAAGGGAGAGGGAAGGAAGGGAGGAGAGGGTTAAGTGGGTAAGTTTTTTGCAATGTGGTCATAACAATGAAATTCTGCTTCATGTTTTCCTTCACACCTCGCCATTGTCCTTATAATAGACGTTTTGGCAATGAAAGTTCGTTTCATCCTCGCCCACCCATCCCCTCAAGAAAACCTTGTCGATGATGATAATTCGATGTGTTAAATCTATTAGAAAAGTAGTAAGAATTGCTCCACTATTCTTATGCATTCTAGTATTATAAGAAGTCTTCTGAACGGAAATAAACTCTCATACTTTCTTGCGAAACGAAGATGTTTAATCGTCTAAAATAACTGCAATATGACGATTCCACTTCAAATCTCTCTTCACAAGTGTAAGTAAAACGGATTATGCAAATCTAGCTCAAACCCCAAGCATCGGATGAAGCTAAATCGAACAGACTTTTCTGTATAGAGGTTTTTGAGATTTGCTCTTATCCAGGAGGGCTTCTATTTAAGAAACTTGCAATTTTGATAGTTTGAGAGATATCGTCTACATTATTATTATTTAAAGGGGTATTTTCTTTCTACTTGTGGTTTCCACTTTTCGAAGGTGTTTAGGGTGAGATGTTGTTCTTGTTTGGAGAACAAACAACAGGAACGTCTCAATATGCATATGATCATCCTATTCTGAACAGAGTAACTTTTTTCCCCCATCCAAAAATACACCAAGAAAAGCAAATAAAATAAATTTTTTTTTAAAATCGATTGGTCAATCAGTTCAACATTTCATCTGTGGATATACTGCATAAAATCATTGTTATACTGAAAAAATGAGTGAATAAATAGATAAATAAATAAATAAAT
>JAAVTS010000666.1:0-30702 GCA_022845575.1 Baylisascaris ailuri
ATAAATACTGTATGCGGATGGGTGTATTGATTTGTCATTTATAGAGCACCTCAATCAGACAAACTCGTGCCTCAGCAGATCTATGCCTCGCTATTTTACTCACCGCATTCTGTTTCCCTTGTGGAATTCTATCGTTCTTGTGGGTGTCGAAAGTGCGTTATTGCGAAGTATGTGGCGCCGAATTCTAATCTTTCACTGCGAGATACTATCGGCACCTGATGAACGATACGCACCTTATGATTACTATGTTATCCATCAGTGCGTTGTCGAATGGTCTATTTGCGCTGTTTACTGCATCGATACAGTTTTTTGTTACACCTATAAATTGAAACACCCTTCTTGAAGACTTTCATTAATTGAAGTCACCTCGTCAATGCAATCAACCACTTGGACAAAGAGTTGAAGAAAGAACATGCATTTATTAACCATTCAAAGAGTAAATAAAGTTTTAGCTGTTCTGGGGCTGAGAGGATCAAAGTTACGCCCATTAAGTTCTATCATCTACGATCTACGAGTAGACATTTGTTCGTGGATCGTAGATCTATCATGCGTAGACAAATAGCGCTTAAATGCCGATTGAAATAAAACGTGAAAATGGAAAGAGGGAGGCACGAAAGAACAAACCACCTTCAATGTAGGCCTCTCTTGATGATCATGAAGCGCACGAGGGTAGATGCTTTTGCAGATCATCTTCATATTAGGAGCCCAGAATAGTTCGCCCATTCGACCACTCGTTATTTCTGTCTATGTATTTCTCTGTTGTGGTTATGTTGCCGTCGTCGTGTTCATGGAACGGCAGTTGCAAATTTTCTTCAGTAATAAATGTCGATTTTAAAGTAATAAACTCTTTTTTCGTACTATTGACTCGAGTATTCTGAGAAACACATTGTAAAGAATGAAGCTTTCATCATTTCACCTCTGTTGTCGGTTGAAAAAAATGATTTCATCTCGAACGCTCGGACTGTCGAGTCATCTAGTGTTCATCAATCATGATTTAGTTATTCACGCTGAGTAGGTTAGGCTAACCAAAATGATGTCTTTTTGAGGCGATGCATTCCCCTCAACCACGTTTCCTTGGCGTTAGCTTTCATTGATTCACACTCGTAAATTCAGTCCCGTGTGCTGAATCTATAGGATGTGAAGAAGGTTTAAATGCGCTCAAACCTGGGCTGAAAACATTCACATAGCTCTTTGAGAAATTTTTTTTTTGTGGCTGCCATCGTGGCATTCCGAATGAGAAAATTCACTCGCAAAGCTTTCATTGCCACAATCCACTTAGAGCAGTTCGGTAGTGCCAAAAACCTCTGTCATTCTCAATAGTCAATATTGGGAAAATCAATTCCGAATAGGATGCAATTTACAGCTTTGGCTTCTTTCGTTCATCCTTATCTTCTCATGCTATTACATTCAATTTTTCATTGCTGATATCTCTTATTTGTCGCATCCATATGCTCAAATTTATTTAAGCTATACTTCACGTAGTTTTGATTTTTCAAATGAAGAAAACAATAAGTGCCTTGGAAGTGCAATAGAGTTCACCTGAATCCTTGCTTTGGTATTTTTTTCCCATTCAACTGGTTATTTCAAAATATCAACTGAAAATTCAACCGTATATAGATGCACCATACAATTCGTTCATGAAATGAGAACAATCGAGTTACATTGAAAATCTCAGGTCAACCTGAAATACGCATATCAAAATTTTTTTGCACTCCGCATGGATGACGACTTATGGCTGGACCTTAAGACTTTTGCAATTTATGCGTTTCTTATTTCCCTTCTTGAAGATATGCGTTTATGATAGCTTGCGCCCTTGCTTACACTTTCCGACGATTTTCACTTGCATTCTTAGCCAAGGCAAGCGGGGGGAACATTTAGAATTAAAGCAACTCTTGCGATGTTGGATGCTATAAGAAGCGTGAAGGAGGCGGAAGCTTGAGCTTTTGCTGACATATTCCTGACGAGCGAAGCTAACTATCCAAAAGTGCAGTATACGTTTTTACATGTTCATGGACCGCACCGGTATTCTGAGTAATGTGTAAGTGGGTCAAGAAAGTGAGTGGCAGTGGATATAAATATGGCAATGGTCTATTCTTCATGTACTCAATCATTTGGTCGACAAAATTATCAACGAGAGGAAGGCACCGGTACGCTCTGTTCATTGCATATCTAAGACCACCACAAAATCACATCTGAAATCCTAGTTTTCATGACTATCAGTTTCTCGACCAGCTACACAGCGTCAGCATTGAACTTCCGATAATCGCGTCCCAAAATAGGGCTGTTTCTGACTTGAACTCCTCGTTTTATAGCTCTTGTGTATTTAATGATTACATCGGGATTCAAGCCGTTGGTTTTGTATTGAAGAAATTCCTGTACTGGGAAGAATTAGGAAGAGGCCGGGAATTTTAGCGCTTTTGTGATACTGACAATTGGATGATATTAGTGGAAAATGTCGGAAAAAAAAACGTTGCATATTTGCTTGCTTTGATTCTTAATATCATTTCTGTTCAAGGTTTTGAAGTGCTCGTTAATGGGTCTTTGCATTGGAAGACTCGGTGAATCGATGATAACTGGAACGTTTTAGGGAGGCTAATTGTGTTCTAGATGCAGTTAAGTCTAGCCGAATTCAACATTGTAAGGACGCTCTCATTGTTCACTATCACTGAATTCTTGAATATGGTTGCTCAGTTTGGTCGCCGCTTTTAGAATTGTGAAAGAGATCCTGGTTTCATGGTTTGAGTACACACAGTCCGAACGATGAAACTCGAGGAATACAGCCTATATTTTCGGTCTATTATAGTGTGGATATCGCCGCCCTGGTCTAGGCGACATAATATGCTATAAAATTATTAACTCTTAGTTTCATATTGCATTTAATTCTATATTCTGTTAAACACATCACCTTAAAAACCTTCAATTTTTCCCCAGAACTGCAGCATCAGATTCAGTTTACAAATCACTTTTATAGTTTAGCTTCTTTTTCGGATCGTCATAATGTTTTTGCTTTTATCAGTCAGCTTAAACATGCTAATCTCAAATGAATCTGTGAGTTTTACATCTCGAGCATTCATCATTTTGTTCCCGAAATAAAAGCTTGCTTCATCTGAAATTTCAACTTCTGGAAAACTCTTCACCCCATAGCTTCAATTTATAGCACACATTTAATAGGTTTCAATTTGGTTCAATTCATTTTGCTTGTATTATATTATTAATTTGCGTATTTTACGTGCATATATAACACTATGTACGTACTAAGGCAACAAGGACGGAATCCCCGCGAATCAACATACAAATTTCGTTCAGATCAAATGGATGCACGAAATATGATCGAAAGCTCATTTTATATAGCCGCCGGGGTTCTATTAGTCGTTCTCAATGTCCCTATGGGTATGGTGATCGTTGCGAGTAAACAACTACGAATTACATTCGGTGTATTGGGCGCACTATTTGCTGCAGGTGCTGTAACAGGTTCGATTTGTTTCTTTCTGTCTTGAGAGATCCTTTCGTAGAATTAAACTTGCTATTCGAATTTCAGTGGTTTGACTATTTTATAAAAATTAATCGTAGGAACGTGATGCTATTCAAATAAATACCGGTTTTGTCAACAATAGACTCTGCGTGGAGATTGCACACGTGGAATTGCGATGACCTGAAAATGGATAACAGTACAAATTCATTTATAAGCTTCCTTCAGGGGAGAGGAGCAGTGCTTTACACCGCTGAAATACCACAGGTCTAAAAAAACTGTGCTATTTCAATTGCATTCGAATGCTTACACGTTCGAAGTTTGTACTTACTTTCACGATGCGAAAAGCAATGAGCTAACGATACTGACTCTCTTTCCTAAAATTCAATTCATTCAAGTTTGACTATCTGTTTTGATTCGAAGATATTTTCTGAGATTTAAATGCCACATTCCTGAACAAAGAGGTGATGGGTAATTTCGAACTTGTTAGTCGCACAGTTATGACTCATTCGATAGTATTGCTCAAATTTATCTGAAGGTCCTAATTGATGAGTTTCTTTATCTTGTTGGTTTGATTTTTTTATCGTTTGCGTTTTCCCATGGGAATTTGCAAAAACGTGTGATGCTTTTGCCTATCATATTCACGTAAACAAAATTTTTCCCAATGACGTGAAATTCATTTCTATGGTATGATAATGCTTGCGTTATTAATGCGATTTTACCCACCATTTTTGCTTCTTGCGTTCTGCTGTTCGTTGCTGTACCAGTAAGCCTATCACACGTTCCCATGCACTTCATTCGAAGGGTAATTTATATTTGCCCTATTTCAGTGAGTGCATAAGACGAAAAGATCTTCGTAGTTGTATTTTGCGCTCGCAGCCAATAGCTAGAAAAAATGACCAAACCGAACTCATTTTTTAAATTCCATTCTATAAGATCAATGATGTGAAAAAAAACCATAAGAGGTGAAAATGAGATCAAAAGACAAAAGATGGATAGTAATACGCTTAAAAGAACGAAGAGAATCGGAAGTAAAAGTGCTTTGACAGGAAGGCGTAAGAAACATATGTGAGTGCCTGCTTGTCAGCGAATGCAATAATAGAATAGAACTGTCAATTAGCAAGATGACTAATGCTTCTGATGTTTATTTGCCTGATTGTATAATTTTACCCGTGTTAAAATTGTTAACGAATATTTCTTCTTGATTAGTTATTAGTAATTCCCCGAAATAAGCTCAAATTTAATATCTTCCAATGGTACCTTCCTCGTAGTTCAATTCATTGTTTATGCACTTGAATTCACGAACTAAAATTCACTATCATCTTGTAGGTATTATTTAGTGCATTAGTTTTCATAAGATTCATATTCCCTGTAATCAAATACTGAGATCGTTCATATAGAATTATGAGTTACAATATTCGCAGGAAGCAATTCAGGCATTCAATATGCCGGAAGCATTTCTGATTACTTTACCTCGTCCAATTTTAGTAGTACTGTAACTGCGTCTATGACTGTAATTAATCGTATCGTAATGAAACCATGAAAATTGCATATAGATTGAATGAAACTTTTTTATATACCTTTTTAAAGCTTTATATTTTCAAACATATTTCCACTGTAAAATAAAACACATTCCTTCCTCAATACTTTCACTCTCTTTGAAAATCGAGTCGTGTCACATAGTTGAGGTGTCAGGTTACTTCAACTACATTGCACTTTAAAAAAAAATGCAAGCGTTCTTAGGAATGTTGTGGCTGATATTGTTATTTACTATTGAGTTCTTCAATTTTCAACCTTCTCCTCCTTTTTTTTCTATGAAAACGTTGACATATCCGCTCAAAGTTTTTGAAATACGACACTATATACAGTCGTGTTGATATAATGAATAAAATAGTATTAGTGAGGTCTTTTACATATTGTCGTTGTACTCAAGTGAGTTTCATGCAATTGACCATTTCAACAAAGATTTGTTCTCTAATTCCAACAAATCTTTCCTCATCCAAAGCTTTTTCATTATATCAACGACAACTCATATCCTAAGATTTTTAAGGAATATGTGCAGTGGCTAAAGGAATATCATGGTTACATGTGCCAGACGCGAAGGGATTGCGAAACACGACAATCGGTGGACTATTTTGCGCTACAAAGGTGAATGAGACGTTTCTGATGTTGTAAGGGACCACAGTAATATAAAACAATTATATGAACAATGGGTAAGTAAGTGGGTACGACGGGTAAATGACTTGGCTCACAGTTAAGCTGGCCATGCTATGGATAACAATAAAACCAGGCTTATTGCAGCCAGCGGTGATTCTCGATCTGTTCAGTTTCCAATCGATTGCTCTTTTATTGGCGGTGAATAGCTTCGATCGACTTCTAGTGGTCTACCTACCTATCGAGTATTTCAAACGTGCAAAGCGTACTGTCACCTTAGAAGTTTCATTGGCTCTGCTAGTGCTATTCATCGTTCAATTATTCACGATGATTGACGTCACTGTTGAGGGTAGAAAAGTGACCACTGTCACTTGCCGGTAATTTTATGCAAATATTGACGATTGTAAGATTTTGAAGCTTAAAGCTTGAATAGTTTTGAAGATTTTATGCAAATAATCTACATTTCATTCTATAGTTTTGAAGCTTAAAAACTTTAGTTGTGTTAAAATATACGAACGCATTTGATCGTAATTCCGTTGTGGAGAAATAATTAAAGAATATTCTAATATTAATGAATGCCTCATATATACCATGATTTATACATTGAAATATGAAGAAAGCATCAGATAGCAGCTATTTGTACACATCCAAGTGACCGAGGCATGAAGCAATCGGAAGTAATTGCTCATTTCATTGCAGCCTCTCAGAATTTTTACCACCACTTGCCTATTCGGCGAATATCTATTTCCGTCTTTTCAACTCTCTCGCCTCGATAGTATTAATGGCATTCGTGCTTCTTAAACTCGACTATCACGTCGGCAAATCAATCGACACAAAAAAGGATTGGAATGTTCAACGCTATGTTACCAATCAGAATAACTTCACTAAAGCGATGCTCTTCTCTTGCTGCTTCACCTTATGTAAATATTCTTTCTTTTTTTTTTTTTAATAACGATGATCCTGAGAGATGAGAGTTCTGTGCTAAAGAGAAGAGCTGTCACAAAACAATTTTGAAATATACGCAAAAAAAACAAAGAAAAATAGAGCTGGCCATAGTTTTAATCAAACGTATTTCATTGCAGTCTCTCAGAAAAGATTCTTATTTTGTACTTTCTTGCCCGAAAAATCTATGGGAAGAGTTTATTAGAACATCGACTGCACTTTCACCTCTTACCCACACTCAAGGGAATTTAGTGCTGTGGAACTTCCACCTGATAGTTTCAGCCGTAAGATCAACCGCACTACTAGTATACAACCGTCTTACTTCTGAGTAAATTCATTCATTCGATTTGACCATAGTTAGATTTACCTCAGAGATTTTTCAGTGTTGGATACGATTCCCACCTGTACATTGGTTTACGCGTATTTGGCTGCTCTGGCCGATTACAATGAATTAGTTCTTTGCGCACGAATTGCTTGTATGTTCAACGCAGTCAACATGGTGATCGTTGTGACGTGTAGACCAACTGAAATACGCGAACGTTTACTTCAATATATGCGGAAATGGATTCTACCCCGGCAACGTGTCGTCGTTGTAACTGCTAGATGTGCCGCTGTTAGTACGCGAAATTTCGCGACAATGATTTCCAGCACATAATTTCCACCTTTTTCGACATGCAGCAGAATTTTGCAAATATCATCAGATGTTTATTGTGAAATGGCCGTCTCTCAAACGTTTAAAATAGGATTTTCGTCATTCTCGAGTGTGTTGTTTTCTCACAGCCCTTTTCTTAGAACAAGATGTTTTCTCAAACAACGAAAACAGCGCTTTCGTTACACTGGAATAAGTGGATTTGAAAAAAAAAAATGGTTGCTAGACAATAGCAAAAATATTGCCTTTTCAAGATATTCAGCGAAACCTGATTAAGAATCCATTCAACCGTACTGAGTGAAAGCAAGTTATGACACGATTAGACGAAACAGTTGCAAAAATGGAATGAATGGCGTCGAACAGATTATCGAAGGCCTTTTTTTTTTTTCAAACCACGCGAGGCTGTAACCACACGAGATCGGCAGATATTTTTAGATCTCATCGAGCCCTTTTTGGGATGCATTACGCATCTGACGACTTGCCATTTCAGAAGCAATCGTTTAGCTTCTATAATCGCTTGTTCTTCGGTGCCATTTGCAATATAACAAGCGCTGACTGGTCTTGATCGTCCGTTTTCAAATTTGCTTCATCTACTTTTCTTCTCTTGTTTATCTACTGTTAGCACTTTCCGCGGTTTCTGGTTTTCTTTCTAATATTTGAGATGTTGAAATAAACTATTTAAGAGCTCACCGAGCCATGTATCAGAAATAAACTATTCGCAAAAAAAATTCCTTGTGAATTCGATGCCGCCGAATCCATCGTACCATTCTTGAGTTTCTTTGTTTCGCCCACCGTTCTTGTGATTTTCTGTTGGAATACGGATCACAAATCACTTTCTGCATGATGTTTTCTACAGTGACGTTTGTTCTACAGCACTATATTCGCCTTCAGGGCATTGGAGTGCTGCGTCACATCGATCTGCGTTTATCTCCATATCACTGAACTGTTTTTCTCAGCGGTCATCATATCGTTCTGTGATGGACATCCAAAACCACCACATCCTTGGAAAGTCCAAAACAACCGCTAATTTGTTGCCGATCTGACCTCAAGATAAATGAGCTCAGATGCATGTTGTATAATTTCAGGCTCTGTCTTTCTCACTTTGTTTGTTGCGTGAGATGTCGAATGTTCTACAACCTTCCTCGACTGTTGTTAGGCTGAGCTATTTCGATCCCTTCTGTATGTGGTATCAAATGTTTCGAATGTTATCACTTTCATACGTTGGAGAGTCATGTTCATGATCAGCTAGTGGATTTTTTTATTATTATTTCGAACGTCTATCAAATACATCGGAGTAACCGAACAGAATACCAATGGTACATCCGGTCATAAGTTCACAGAGATAATCTTTACGAGAGACATCCGACAGATTTATGGGAAAAGAATATTGTTCAACATAGCACGTAATCAATAGAATTAAAGACCTTTATTATAGTAAACATAAGTTCTCTGCTTTGCAATGCTCTCTTGAAGATCTTTTTCAAGCTTGCTCACTTCTATTGATGACCATTGCGGGAAGAGTGCACAGCACATAGGCGTCGAAAATGCCAAAACGGCTCCACAGAGTGCCGTTTGGAAGACGGCATTCACCCATCGTCTCGACTGCAATTCTCACTTCCTTATTAGTCTAAACAGCGAGTTTAAACCTCTAGGAAAACGATATCCTAATTATCGGCTTTAGCAGCCTCATGTTAAGAAATCCCCTCATAATCTGCATATACCCTTTTGCAGGGTCCTGCTTATGTTCCCCAGTCTTTGCCTTGGCAACAGATGAATGTGGAACGATTAGTTATAGGTGATTCTTACATTGGTTATTGAAAATCCGACTTCAGACTGCTGCAAAATAAAATATATATTATATTTACAAGTGGTTTATTGACTTTCCTAGTAATTTTTCTAAATCATTTCATCCGCAGGAATATTTGAACTGAAATATCGTGGTGAGGTGCTACTTGTATGTAAGGAGATTTTTTAGACTGTGGTTTCCCTGAAGCTCCGATTTCTACCTCTGAACTTCGAATATAACCTGGCGGGAGAGAATTCGTCAGCTATTTATTCCCAATGCATAGGAATCTAATCAATTAGTACCCCACCTATTCATCTCATAAGAGGCGAAGAAATTCTGATTTCAGTTCCACAGAAGCCTCCAAAATTACCTCCGCCTAATGCCAGTCCTAAAGTTTTGTAATAGTCGCAGCCATTGATTTTATCGACTACGTGATACTGGGCCAAATGTTGCAAAAAGTTTCCACATATGCAACAAATGCACCTATAGATGCCAACATCGAACTGAACTGAACAAAGTCCTCCTTTCTACAAGAGAATGCCACTCTAGACGGTTATGTTTTACCAAACACTGGAAATAAAATGTTACATTTTTCATACATAAATAGCATGTGTGATGACAGTTCTGATAGCATGGATCACTCGAATCCTCTCAAGACTCACGACTCCGCCTACGGAAAACAGAATCCAACTTCCTGACTACTATTCATTTCGGGCTGAACTGACTCCGACGTTACTCCTCGTCGACTTCGCTTTGAGGTTTCATAACTACCACTGCTAAAGACGTTATTATTCCCCAGATAACACCCGAGGAAAAATCGCATTGTATTCTCAGCATAACTAACAAAAAATTTGAATGATTTGCGAACCGCATAGACTTAAAGCAATCTAGAACACTCTAAATTTGGCAAGCATTTGAGAGGATGATGCTATCATTGACGAGGCGCTCAATCTTTTTCAAATGTTTACAAATCCAATGGTACTTATCGTTTCGTAAATGCGAATGAAATGTTCCAATGAAGAAAGATAAGACCCGCTGAGTAATATTCCTTTTAGTCGAGGAATTTTCTTTGTTCAATATCTTTTAGGGATGATGAAGGTTCGAAAATGAGCAAAACGTCATCGAGGGGAAGTTTAGTTGAATGCTGCTCAGTGCACCATCCATGTTCTAATCCTACTATATACACTTGTTGACTTACCGCATACCACGGTTTCTTCATCATGTAGTGTGCGACAATTGGCGTTAACACTGCAAATTTCAAAATAAAAGTGTGAACAATCGAAACGGCGAACCAAAGGGAAGATCACCATAACTTACCTCTTCATCTACAAATTCACTCAAAATATCAAACGCCTTTGGCAGTTTTATCTCCCATTTGTTTTAGATCATTCCTTGAACTCATAAATAACCCTCATTGAAGGCATGAAACATGAAATCAACGATTGGCATCACAGGTCGAATATTTTTTGCTGGACTATTACAACTCCCTTTCTCAATAACCCATGAAGATCGTTTCGCCTTCAGGTTCCATGATCGACCTGTCACAAGTTTTACAGTGGCACTACTAAAACGCTTAGTGACGTTATACTGGCTATTACATTACGAGCTCTTCAGAGAAGATATCAGCATAAGAAGCCAAATAAAGTAACATGACATAAAGAATCATGAAGTCCATGATCTCAAGGAAGAAAATCAGCAATTAGCAACCTCAGGCTTCATTCTGCATGAAGTTTTTTAAGGAATGACCGGAGTTCGGCGCTCTTTCACACGACAAGTTCTTGAACGAACACCATCCACATGGCTTTCAGGAGATTCAAAACGGCGCAGTAAGTGATGCAATTAATGAAATTTCAAATGAAACACTACCTCAGGCAATGCTCTGAATGGTCTAAGATGTCGCTTTTTATAAGAAAACTGATTCATAAGCCATATGACACCATGTTGAACTCTATTTCCCACAACTTCCTCAAACCATAAGCATTAAACCGCAGCGAGATCTAAATGGGCGGCAGAATTTTCCTTTCTACTTGCATGGTAATCCACGTCTAAAAAAACAAAGATTACCCATATAAGGAGCAGCCATTGCGATTCGGCTGATCGTTACTTCAGTAATTGCTATACAAGCAACAATTCGGCTCGCTCCCAGCTTTCTCCCGTTTTCTTCGGCGACGTCTATGCCTTTTTGCAGTTCTCTGTAAAGCGTGCACGACCGCATGATTACCGACATCTGCATATACCTTTCCAGCCTTTCCACACGGACAATGTAGCAAAAAGATTCGACGATCTATATCGGTCGAAAAATTTGCAGTGGTTACGTCAAAGCTTCTTGACAACTTCTCTCTTTTAACAGTCTTATGACAAATGATATCCTAAGCACCCATCCTCGTATTCATATCAGTAGTTTCACGCTTAAGTTTATTAAAAAATTTAAAAAAAAAAAGGATAAATGCGAGCGCTCATTCGCATCTTTCAGGCGTTCCTTATCGATCATCTATACTTTCAGCAATGGATCTAGAAAATGTCACAGAAGCCACGGAAGGGAATACACAGTCCTCGAGATCCTTTCATACCAAATAAACGTCAACTCCATCAAATATATGCCCCCCAGAACTTTCGCTAAATACCCAAATCAACCAGCCTAGCACAAGCTTGCTATTTAATGTGTTCCGTCAAATAAAATTATCGCTAATCACACAACGAAAGAAGTGAAAATTGCTTATGAAAATTTACATGCTTCTCATCAATGGAATATTGATCGCGTTTGCCACAGCAACGGCAATGAATGGCACCAGACGATTAATGAGTGGATGAAATTTCTGAAATGCAAACAAATCTATATCCTATTGATGGATAAAAATTATTTATTTTTCAATCTTAAGCATTCCCTTCAGTATTTTCATCTTTATTCTTAGTTTTGTGGCTATAAAATTGAGTGAAAGCCATTCCCATCTACTTTGAATTATTGCTTCTGAATATTTCGAGGGTATTTGCAATCTAAAGAATATGGGCAAGGTTTTTTGAATATTAGTGGGAGGACCATCGCGATTTGTTGCTATATAGAACAAGGTGATGACCTTGAAACCTCTTTTTGAAGGAATCGGCGCCAGTACTTCAAAAAAAAAAAAAAGAAAAAAGATCCACAACGGATTTCCGAGAGTGACTTCTTCTGCTTTCGTCACAACTTGAGAATCCGTCTATGAAAACCTTTACCAGCTTATGGCGGAAATTGCCAACTGAATAATGCGAATTCATACCTTAACGCATGCATTTAGCCCCAATGCGGCAGTCACTGCACCGCCTGTGGCAGCGCAATACGCCCTCAGCAAGCCTGCATTGGTGATTTTACTGTCACCCGAACGATTTGTCCAATTCACTACTGCATTAAATGACTGATTGGTCCAATGCCAGAACACAAGTCCAGGTAGTCTCCTAGTAAAAAAAGTTCTGTCATTCTCTGAGACCGCACACTTTTTTTTTCTTTTTGCTTCACTGCAAAGCCGTTTTCTTTGTTCCTCGGTTGAGATATCTCGACGACGCTGTTGCTTTCAAAAAGATTGTAGTATTCGATTTCTGTGATCTAATACTTCATGCTTTAGCAGTTATTTCTATATGAAATAGTATAAAGTTTTTTTCGAGCGGATTCTTCAATACAAACTGATGCACGTTGAATGTCTCTTGCATTATCACACGACCTTTTGCACCGTGGGGGGTAAATTCTTGAACTTACTGGTAACACGTGAGAAGACCACCTGTGATGATCATATTGCATGGCACTTGTGCACTCATACGACCAATTAATGGCATTTTCCTGCCCGTTTCTGGATGGTATGCCGAGTCGTAAATGTGTTTCCATTTCCAAAGCTCTTCAATAGACATTTTCTCATCCACTTTGCCATTCTGCCTAAAATTATATCGATTCTCATGCAAACATATGAGACTCGACAGCTTCATTTATTGCTGATTATAGCATCGAATTTATATCTACCTTTCGCTTTTTTTTTTTTTTTTTTTTTTTTGCATGAACTATTTATATGCAATGCGTAAAATTCTGAAGGAATAAATGATGAAATTTGAATTATCGTTCTCCTAAAGACTTCATTTACTTCATTATATTTGCTTATTTCACCTTCGTATTGCAATTTTCATGTTTTGCTCTATTTCATTCGCTTTTAGTAGTACAATTGTGAGATAAACAAAGCAACAATCATTGCGAGTTAGGCCGGTTTTCAGAAATTTGAGTGAAAGTGAAAGAATTGTTGATATCCTGACCAAAAGGGCAATGAATAGAACTCTTTCATAGTGTTTACGGGAAACATATCTGTAGATGTTCATAAAACCTTTCTGAAAATATTCGAAAACATTTCAGCAAGCAAAGAATTGAAACGCCAAGCATACTTTAACATTGCAAAACAAGAAAAAAATAAGTTGCAATTGACTTTGAAGCTTCAACGAGATATCCAAAGAGTTTATTCCTCTGATGCCTTTAGTCAATCAGTGGGCGTTTTATAGTTTCTAGTTACATAGTACTGCTCAACTTCGAATGCATATCGAACGGTTATGAGGACAGGAAGCTGCAAGATGCTGCTTGACGGGAATCTTACGGATGGTAGGTTCACGATCTCCTGAAGTACTATGAACCAGCTGAAAGATGTTTAAGAGAACTGTTTGCAGCAATTGAGTACAGGAGTTTTCTCGTCATCGGGTTAGCTTTTCTTATTTTGAAAAAAACGGCTAGAACGGGTATTTCCAAAGAGGGGAAGGGAAGCTCTGACATGGGTTGTACGGTATGCGGAAAAAAAAAAGATGGTGATCGAAATCTTGCCTGTAATCTGAAACGATCCTCTTAGCGGCCTCGATTTTAGCAGTTGTATGAAAAAGATTTAATGGGTTTGCGGTAGCCCAATAATGTCGAAGGCGTCCTTCATATGTGTTCTGAGGCCATCTCGGCTTTGAAATATCCGGACGTCTCGATACTGGCAGACTCTTTACCAGCTCCGTCATTCTCTCCGATACTGAAAGTAGACGCTCCTATGACCAGTACGAATAAAGGCGAGCGCTGAAATTTCAAGCATCGCGAGCGCTCTTGTGCTTCAGTGAGTCTATGAAAACACCCCTGCCACCATATAATACAGTAGGCAAAATGGTGATATCCAGCTTTACAGTTCGCATGTTTCGTGGCTTCCTCATACAAACGGTTTGATCGGTTTGGCTAAGCGTCAGGATACCACGACAGCGGGAAATACATTTTTAGCAATCTGCTCCTGAGTTCACGACACTTTTTGATAACCACTGCTTTCAAAATGTGAATCCACCAGCGCTGTCGAGTATTCACAATACAATAAACTTGGAAAGTAATTTACGGGTAGTTTCGCTTCAGCAGAAAGTACTTTTATTCATCTGCAACATATGCCGCTCGAATCTGCCCCAAAACTATCAGAAATGAACAAGCTGTGCACTAATGATGCAAAAATCTTTCACAGTGAATATTGTAGTGCCGATAAGCAGTGAATATAAGTATGTTTTTTTTCTGTGGGGAAGGAAGTGGGAGGCCTATACACAGTAAAACCAAACCGTCGCACTCGATTAAACACAAACGAGATGTTCGAATGCCGAAACGGAAACGGCGAACTCGAAACTCGACAACAATTCCAGAATGCAAACCGAGCAACCAACTACCGCACAAGCAGCATCGGCAATGGATTCTACAACAAATGCAAATCCCATCACCGTTGATTATGCAAACTGCACTTCTGGAGTGTTGACGCGTCTGATATAAATTTGAATGAAGTTCGAACCACACTCTTCAGACAGCGTCTAGCGTTCAAAGTACGCCAATATATCAGCGCTGATCAATATAGAAACGAATGACTTCATATGCGAGCCTAAAAGAACTCCAGTGTGATGTCCCTGAAAATCCAGCATCGAACACTTCTTTAGACGTCCTATGATTTGATCAATGAGACCCTGTTGTTTCTGTCGATCTATTAACTTTTAATGAAATTGTCGTAAAACAATTGACTTATCTGATTTTGGTGAATTTCTACTCTATCTGCAGTGCTTAGTGTGGACGTTGGCCTAAAAATCTGGCAGTAATTTCATGCAGCGATATATTCATTTCTTTTTACTTTTATGAATGATGTTAATGCCACCCGTTGATCCTATTGTTGATTTTATTGCTTGAAGCATGTTCTCAAGGTATTCAATGTATAATCTCGAGCCTGGCAGCTGGGCATTGCCTCTCGGAAATGTCATGTTCGAAGTATCAAAGGTTGTGCTGACTGCCTAATATCTCTTAAATGAGCATTTACTATGTGAGACTGTTTCAAGCTTCGCAATTATGATCCCCTCAGGCTCACTTTAGTAAGTGGTGAGACGATTTCGTAGATGAAGCTGTTTTATAATAATTTGATCAGTGTTGATGACCTACACAGCAGGATGTACCATGCCAACTCAAAATTTCTAGTGTTCCGCAATAACCACACCCTTCCGTATTCGAGATCCGATGACTCAAAAGTTAGGCTCCCGACTTAAAATTTTTCACACACTTGGCTATGCCAAATCACTCGATTTTATGCTTTTAGCTGGCGCAGCAATTTTACCTCCCCCGTATCGAATGGTACATCTTTCGCATACTACTGAGTAATTTTGTCTCACGTTTTCAGAAATCAATCATAGGCAATGAATCGTGTCGAAGTTGTTGATACTTTCTTATTGAAATATAAGGAATATTATCGATATCGGCAGTATACTGAAAACCATTGCTAGCATCCCTATTAATTTAGCATTCCATATTGTCATGTCGTGTCTTTCATCGAAAAATTTTAGTCACTGAGTTGATTTTCTAGAAGATAGTAGATCCAATAAGGAAAGAAACAAATTGAACTCTGTCACAGCATTTGTGGACGCAAAACAAACATTTCCAGCCGCAAATATGAATATATCATTTAAATAAAAAAGACAATATCAAATGAATATATGAGCATCAGGCGAGGATTTCATAGCTTTTTCCCCTCTTATTTGAACAACAGTTCGTGCATATAGCCACAGCAAGCGCTAAGACAATCACGGCAGCAGCAGCATGAATTACCCAGAACAATCCTCCATTCGTCCATGTCCCCCAGTAACCACCGGTTGCCTCGACAGTCACCGCTTCAGTATCTCCTGAAAACGACATCTATGACGTGCTACACCTTTCCGTCGATATCGCTCAAGTATTGTCGTTACTCTCAACTATTTTCTTCCTGGAAGTATAAGTTTGCAATGCAGTCAACTAATATATCATTGACCTAAGCATCATTGTCTGACCCACTCAAATGAGATACCGAAGTCTTTCTCCTAAAAATTTCAGCTTTCTAAATGAAGATTCTAGAAAAGTTCAGTAGCATGATGTTATTGGAAGTACTTTCATTGTTCTTTTGAAGGTAATGATTCCACTCACTAGTCTAAAAATTTAGTTATGAAATAATAGATGAGAATTTACCAAATGTGGCACACAGCTAAGCGAATAGCCACTCAATTGGCGTTTGTATGCAAATTGCAGAATGCCTTTAAAAATTCAGTTCCCAAGACCGATAAGAATGACTCGAATGGCTGAATGTTAGCTCACTATGCAAGCAATCGAATTAATAGATATTTATAAATATGAACGCATGCATGCATAAAATGATAGAACACCATTGCCACTATGGGTTTTTACAAATTTGCATTTACAGAGCACATTATAGCAGAGTTAAGTCTCTAAATGCGCTTTTTTCTCGTCTCTACCCTAGGCTCAACTCGGTAGTATTGAAGCTACAGCTCAGATATTTGAATTACCTAATCCACATGATAGATTGAGCTCATATATTAACATTCAGACTTCGATCTTCATTTAATTTCTTCGAAAGAAAGATGCATTAAACGACAGACCGTTGGAGATTGCACTGCGGGCAACGCTTCTCACAATTGAAGCTCGCAAAGTTGGCTCAATGCTATTCATTCCATCTTCACCGCTTTTAGCCGTTGTCACTATTGCATTGTGGGCAGATTTTTTGTCAACATCGGCTAAAACTCCATCCAACAAATCATTCATCTCGATCAGAACGTCGGCGACTGAAATGAACGAATACGTTAACGTAATACTTATTTCAAGCAATTATATCGCTGTTGAAAACATTTGCATATTCTTATAGAAACAAAAGACGAGTATTTTAGACAAATGTAACGATATCAATATTTGCGTTTCACAAAGAGTTTTCGCCATTTTTCACCTCCGAAAATATGAACTCCTTCCCAGATCTCGTCAGTGGAAATGGGAGAAAACTTCCAAGACCAGAGCCGAGGTTTCGGATTTCAAATGCATTTTATTCAACGTCTGTTTTTCAGAAAGAAGTTTCTTCCTCATACATATTCACCGCTACGGAAATCTGCATTTCAGCTCTCTTTAAAAACTATCTGCATACAACGAAAACACTCATCACAACCATATAGTTCTAAAACGCGTAAACCGATTTCTTTTTATATTTGCTTGCAGCTATTACTTCTTCAAAGTTCCTGTTCTCACGAAATTTATCTAAAACTGCAATAGCTTTTCAACCTACCGACCGCTTGTATAAGTGACCGCCAAAATTTTTTTTTCTTTTCCATTCAACCGCCCTTGTTTCATATTATTTTACCCGCTTGTTCCATCGTTGGAGCGTGAAAATCTCAACAACATTTTAGCTCACCTGGAAATATTACAGATGATGAAGAAAAATTGAAAGGTCACTGAGTGCAATCACAAAATTTGTGACCTTACATTCTGTGATTCCCCAGCTAGTGATCTCTGAGCCTCGCAGATGTGGACGTTATATGAATAGTTCTACTTTATTTCGCGCTTTCACATAGAGCAATTAGAAACAATGAGCTTACCTCTTGCAGAAAACGCATACATCGACGCTTTCATGTTTGATTTCAACATAGATGCATCGTTAGAACCTGAAACTCTCATTTTGAACGGAATCGCTATGAATGAAGCAGAAAGAAGTGTCCCAGTGGAACTACGACGATACGCACTTTTGCGTTTTGCCCATTTGACTCCTCCGTTTCATAAAGTGCCAAAAAAAAAAAACGAAATTCGTAGGACAGTGGCCTCATATTTGATTGGCCTCTTGGCCATTGGCCTCTTGCTTCAGTGATTCGGTTAGTGATAAGAATTTTTCCAAGGCACAACGGCTATACAAAATCAATGAACAATTTTAAGCTATTCTATCTTTTTTTTTATTACTTCATCTCACTTATTCATGCAACGAATGCAACGAACCACTTATATGCCGTTGAATCCATTCGATCCCTTCGCTTATCGCTGCCTCTTTTTGTTTCGCGATTTCTTCTTCAATATTCTCGAGGGCATTTGCAATTTTTCCCTATGAAGGAAATTCAATTGAAGAGAAGCTGCAGATTAAGAATTAAAAATTTCGTTCATCACTTCAAGAAGAGGAAAAAGTGCATCACATGCCGCGTAACTGATTACAAATGAAGTCTGACGATCAGTAACAACAAATATGTGCCCACTGCATCGTCCTTCACCTAGCAGATACCATATTTTTAGGATCGTAAGCCATCGTATTGACGAAATCAACGCGAAACCGTCAAATATGGGCACAGAATCCATTCAGACCACTAGACGATCACAATTAGCTGAGACAATCCTACCAACCTCGAAACAAAGAAGTGAGACTTTCAAAACAAATTAAAATTTCTGAATTTCACCATGTTTTTTTTTCTTCACTTATGGCTTTAAACTATCTTTGCACAGCATTCTGATTAATGCGCCGGGTTGGTTTATCTTCTATTTATATAATCGATAACTTCTCTTTAAAATTCTCGATGAAACTCATGAATTCCACCGGAATCACAAATAGGATGTTTTACACCAAACCTGTAGTGTTCTCAATATTCACAATGCCCTAATCTAAGAACCCTCTGGTGGAAAAACTGTAGATCATACATCTGAACTGTAGATCAACTGAAGATCATATCATACATCTGAACTTCGTTTGCACACAAACTATCTCGAAATGTTGCCAGGTGAGAAAAATTATAGAAGAAAAACGCATGAAATATATGAAACGTATAGACTGCGATATGCTAAATTAACAAAACATCCCAGTGGACGCAGTGAAATAGTGACGAATTTGCGGTAATTGAAAAAAGATTGCATACAATTGCCTCGGTGATAGCCTGTCTTCGTTTGTACTTGATGGATGCAATTGTTTCGGCGAATGAAGAAATCACTTCTTTGCCTGCTTCAATCAAATTGTTCAGGATATTCGTACCATTTTCTTTAAACCACACATCCTTCTGCAAAACTTCTCCTTCACTCTCGAAGGTATAGCATACAAGACCAAAATCGCATAGGTATTGGGGTTTCCTTATTTCCAGGTATTTAATATTCGATAAATATTTCTGAAGGTCAATAAAAAATCTCAGGATAAAATTACCGATCAAAAGACTATAGTGAGCTGATTTCGACAGACCCTAGTTGGTTTAACGAATCCCTTTTCGTGCTTTGAAGGAGTACTAATAGCAAATAACTTCCCTAACTGTTTTGAAATCACTGCCTCGTACAATCAATGGAACGATCAATAGTAAGACTGTGGACAATTCATATGGGTCGATTAAAGTCATCATTATTAACTGACAATAGGCTAATTACTAGCTCGTTCGATGGTTGTTCTTACCGTCTAACAAAATTTTCACAGCACTGAGCATGAGAGAAATGATACTTCGGCTATTTGAGGAATCATTTTGGTCCAGAAATCGACAGCTTCAAAGTGATATCCGTCGATGTTCATCGGCGGTGCTATGGCGGTTAGAGCCACGTAATTATTGCGCTCCACTTCGAATGGCTGCCAAGTTAGACCCTCGTTTGATGGATCACCTGAAATTATTTTCTTTGTGAATTAAGTGATTCAATTCATTGAAATGTTGAAATCGAATTTCTTTTCAATGTCCTCGAATTTGTTGAATTAAAAAAATGAAAAATTTCCTCCAATTACTTGCATTTTTCATGAAATACATAAGATTAGTATGTTTTTCGTCTTAGAAGGGTAATTTAAGCTGATATTAATATTAGTAACGCCTTCATTAGGTATTATCTCCTGAGAACATTCACCAAAGATGCAAGCTCATACGTAAACCAGTTAATACACCATTTTGTTCTATCTACTAAATGTTGGGATAACGAAAGCTTCTTGCTATCGTGATAGAATAATTTTGCATTAGCAAAGCACAAGTGAATATTCTAAAAAATCTGACAAACAATTGAAGTACTAATGACGAGTGAAAATAAAAGATTCGATTAATGAGGACAAACCAGTCTTAATAAACTGTGAAATCGTTGTTCCAATATAGTCGTATTCAGTAATATTTGAGGGATTGAATGGTACAAATGCGAGCAATGATTTTTCTGAAATATTTTTGAAAACAAAGGCCATATCAAATCAAATATACAGCGTTCTTCCTGTTACAGTAAGAATCTATGCTCAGCTCCCCCTCTCCCCATCTTCTCTCGCCACTTATCTCTGTCCATTTTTGAGAGACATTGATTTTTTTTTCATCAGATTGTCATATGCTAATCTCTGTTCGAATGCGAGTATGCTTCGATTCGCATGCGAATATGCTTCGATTCGAATGCGAATATACTTCGACGGATAAGGGAATTCTCGATCAAAAATTGTTGATAAAACGATATATTCGTACTAACTACAAAATTGCCATGTTTATATTGTGGTTTATCTTAATGTGATTCGAGAAGGGAGACCGTTGAGGATGACTTATTTCAAGTGCATCGACTGCCACAGAATGATGAGTCTGCCATTTTAGAAGTTGTCTTAGGTGATCACCGAACGACTATTTCAACGTTCTCTCTTCGATTCATGCGAAAGTTTTCGAGAGCTCAATGTCAAATGGTTTTAAAGAGTATTTCTTTCTACATTTTGCTTTAAGTGAGTATTGTTGAAGAGACCTTTATCATCGAAAAGGTAATCGAATAAGAATGTTCTCCCTCCATTCCTTGTGTTGGCGGATGCAGAGTCGTAAATCGGCAAGAAGATCGCAATATCTTCCATCAAATTCGATCCGAGCAACACTACAATTAATAATATTTATGTGTAAACGAAAATTGTTGATGATAAATACTACATAAACAAAGGTAGCAATTTTTAGGCAAATTTCCGCATTTTGCATGAATATTGAAAATTATGTTGAAGGATTGAGCTACGTGTTTCTAACTCATAATAAAATAGTAACGGTAATATAGTTTGTGTTCGGAATATTCTTTCCAGATGACAACAGCGATAGCCTAACCATCAAAAAACTTTTTCAACCCTCGTTTCCATTGCGCTTACATGTTCATCTACAACCTCTACTTATTCATGTTATCGAACATTATCACAGAAACTCGACAGCCAGCAAATACATGACACTGTAATGAGCAATTACCCCTAAAAAACTATTTGTCGAGTTCCATGTTTGAGAATCTCGATTTTTTGAGGTCATAAAATTCATCCTGGGACATTTGAAAATCCAGGCTTCTCAGTTTAGAGGACCTGGAAGCCTATACTATGACTGTATCTGGAAACCTCCGACTTTCGGGTCCGAACGCCGACATTTTTAACTATTTCCAAGCGCCTTCTTTAATTTGGTATTCCTAAAATTAGCTCGGAGCCTCAAAATTGGTGGAAAGTGAAATTTAAGTCGGCGCCGCAGATATTCTGTGCCCTCTATATGAACAAGTTTTCGAATTCCTGGAATATGCCAACCGTTGTAACTTCATAGAGCGCCTGAAGTTTATAAGAATTGGCGCTGAAGCGATGCATCATTACAACACATTCAACTGCTCTGAATTAATATTCTTTCCGATTAAAAAAAAAAAAAACTCTCTTTTATGAGTTGTTGGCACGCTAAGCAATCTTTATGTGGCTAGAAGGTAATCTTGAAAACGATCCTCAACGATAATTTAATCAGCGCACTTGTATACGCTTCCACGTAAAAACTCTAGATTAGCCATGATTCTCGTTAGAAAATAATATACAATCAATCTTACCAGTTGAATATTCTCTTTGACAGGCTTTAATGAGTGTAATTGTAAAGTTGAAATAGCGATACAATACGGTCACTCCACACATCGCTTTCAGCATTTTCTTTGTCGGAATGAATAAATCCGAATTGAGCGGCGCATTGTTGGGTAAATTCATTGAATTCGTTATGCTTCCAATCATCATTGTATATGCCCGACGCATTTTGTTGAGTATACTCACCTTCAATAATCATTCATCTCATTGAATAAAAAATAGAAGCAAAGAAAAGAATCATACAAAAAGCTTTAATCTGATGACAGTAACACTACAACTAAATTTAACAATTGCTATGTGGATTCGTCTTAGAGGAAATCGAAGTCCTTGACAAAGAACAACCTCTATTATTTAACACTTCTAGTCAACCCTTAGTAGTAGAACACAGTGGTGAGGTGAACCTCAGTCGTGGAATTTAGATTTTCCATCTCTATCTAAAGAAAACTGATCTCTGCGACGTCTCATCCACCGTCGTAGGGAAGCAGACTTTGCAGAAAGCCTATTCAGGCTCATTCCGACAAGAAACCTATAAACGATGCTGTATCTCCTTTGAAGCTTTGCGATTTACCTTACCTATCAGTAACAGATAAAACCCTTTCCCGTTGCGCAGAAACCTGCATAATACAGTTCTGATGTGAAGAAACTTGAAGCGATATATTTCAGTTGAGATACCGAGTTCGGTATTATAGGTATTGCCTCGTGAGCGTCAATAGCTGGCGAATTGAAAGCATATGATTTGCTCGTATTTTCAAGCATTCGTTGCATTGATAGAAGCTTGCTAGCTTGTTTTCCCCTGAAAAAAAAAACTTTTTCAATGATTTTATAAAAAATACTATCGCAAACACCATCGTTAAAATTACGATCATAATAACAAGTGAATCAACAAACCTTCTACAAAAGTGACCACTATTGCCTTAGGGCACGAATAACATGAGTTTTCATTCGAAAAAAAAAAGCTCTCTTGTGTTTACAAACAAACATTAACGCATTCGATGCAGGCGGTAAGACGGGGAAAGGGGGGTAAATAATGAACATAGACGTTGCATATATCAACATTTCCAAAATCAACCTCAAACAGTTTACAATGTCCTCCTTGTTGGTCGTATCCCAAGTGAGTCTCGTTGTACAGCCCGTCTCTATTGCAAGTGAACGGCTAGCAGCGAAATTTGAATCTATAAAAATATCACCTTTGAAAGTTAAAATTTTTCTTAAGTGGACTACTGATTGTTATTGCTTAAGATTTGCTTCTCATGATTAATGCGGTCAATGCTTCTCATGATTTGCGTGGAAATCAAGAGTTCAGCATCAAGGAAGTCTGTGCTGTCGAATATTTTTTTTAAAAAAATATTGCAAATTGTACTCATTCTATATTTGCGTTGTTCACATCAACCAGCCTTCCGAAACGACGAAAGATATTGCCACCATATAAGAAGTTAAAAGTAACCCTTAACAATTGACGATGCGATTACTGAATTTTCTCGATCTCAATAACATCGTTCATCTTTTTTCCCTTGTCGAAATTACAATAGCCATGCAAAGCTTGGTGTTATTCTTTAGCATTATTCACGAGCGTTTATTACAAAGGTTGAAATACACAGCGGGGATATAACGGATAAAAACTTAGAGTAGAAGTTTCACTTTGCAAGCGAAACATCGATGTTCTGCTACTGCCATCTACATTTTCGAATCAGTTTCATATTCAATTGTCACTAGATGAATTATGGGAAAATATTGGCGGAAATTATGAGATGCCAGCATACTGAAATGGTTTGTTTGTTTGTTTTTTTATGAAAAGATTCCGGCAAATCTGTCACGCAGATTGTTTTTGTTTTTGTTTTGTTTTTGTTTTTTTATCATGGGTAGCCACAGTTGAAAACGTTGCAAATAAGTTTCATCTTGTCATATCACTATGAATTTTACCAATAAGCATTACCTTCATTTATGTTTGGCATGGTACCCGCAGCACCGCCGATTATGACGACTTGCTGGAAAAAACCAACTGCTGCAGGAGAGATGGCTAGCAGATCAACATTAATAGCGCCACTACCAAAGCCGATTAATGTCACTCTACCAGTATCGCCTCCGAAACGACTAATTTCGCGTTGTACCCATTTGAGAGCTTCAAGTTGGTCTGCAAGAAAACATAGCTTTCATCAACAAAACGGGAATTTCTTGGGAAGATAATTGCGTTTCGAGACGCCATGATTAAACGATCTACACCAAAAGGTGCCTTTCGAAAGTTGCATTAAAAACAACCAAAGAAATGAAGAAAAATCTGGTGAAAGCAGATTTGTTACTCGATTTCAGTTCTTCAAAACTTTTCATTGTTCTCTACTATTCCAAGATAGCAAAGCGCTTATTTGGTTCACGTTTTCTCCGGATATAGCTATTAACGCAATATTACGAGACTGTTGCAAAGTTCAGCAATGAAGGGAACTGTACTACCACGGAACACTGAGGAAAAAACCTCAAAATGGTTCTTGAAAGTTTCGTTGCGCTAATGGGAAAATAAACCGACTAACCCAATAGACCTGCGTTGTTCACTGCCGTTGTCTTTTCGCCAAGATTAAGAAATCCAAAAGAACCGAGACGGAAATTCATCGTTACCTGCATATAAGAAGCGCATTCATATTGTGTAAACGCAAAATATCATGGCGATAAAAAAAAAAGCGAAAACGTAAAAATTTCGAAAACTCAATATGCAGAAGAGGAATTTTAAAGGAAACACCTCTGAAAAATCAAGAATAACCGCAATAAATACGGAACTTTTTCAATGTTACATCATTCAGTGCTTATGATATAACATTTCGATGTGTCCTAAATGATATTTTCACAGGCAAACAAATACTAAATGCAGTAGTTTCACTTTTTTTCATGCATCTGCATTGTCCAATCGAGCCTCCGAATTTTTTATTGCTTTCAGTGTTCGAAAGTATCTGTTGACGGCAATTGTGACTATTCAGTGTTGTAAGCATAGTACACACCACTATAATATCGTTCGTGGCCCATATATGGGCGATATCTTCGACAGGAATCATTGATGATGACGCATAATTAAAATTGCTTCCGTGAAGATAAACCTGTAATTGAATATTTAAATCCTTGAGTTGGTTTCCTATATTATATTTTTCAGATGTATCGCTATTTCTTAGCATGGATGTAAACGAAGCGTTAAATATTCCACATTTGGCAAAACAATGTTCTCTAGAGGATCGTAGAAATGGAAAGAAATTGAATAATAATGTTTAGATACAAATCAAAAAAAATATATCAGTCTAAACTCCATCATCATATACACCTATGAAATAGGCACAATTAAAATAGAAATTGCAAAGACGTTGTTGTTTCGTCTTGTAACAAATTCCACAACTGCTCATATCAACTATACTTCTAAAAACTTGTTCCAAACCTCTCAAGGAACTTGCAAACGTTTGCATCTGTTGTGAATATAAGAAGTAAGGTAAGAGTGAATAGTTTTTATCATTCAATGCTTATTGAAGCATTAAACACTTCAGAAATATAAAATTAAAAAAAAAAATTTTTTTTTACTTACCGCAACAGGACAATGACCATTTTGAATGCACGATTCGGAGGAAATAACGTTCACATGTAAACAATCTTCACTCATGAATCTCGTGCTTAGCGTGACCTCGAAATCTGGACTGTCATATAGGCATGAAACCTGAATCTCCAATCATAAACAATAACAACAACATATGATCCCTTATCACATTGCATTGTGCACCATCAAGAAACCAGTCGAATTATTCTACTGCAAAGTTCGCATGCAAAAATATGCAAAAATAAGAACTACTGCCAGAATAGTAAAATGCAACCTTGTAATATGATGCATCAAGAATTCCATCCCATTTCGCTCGCGTTATCGGCGCTTTATAACGATTTTGTTCGGTAGGTGATTCGGCATACGGTATACCAAGGTAGAGATGTACTGTATTGTTGTCGTTCACGATGATCTGCAATTAATTTCTTTTATGGAGCTACTGCTAATTCATTATCTGTGCTAATGAAAGATCATCACCCTTCCTCTCTGCATAAAGAAACGGTGCCATATTACTGCCTCTATATATTCAACCGAACCAAATCCAGATATTCCGAAATGACTTAAGCGGCGGTCATATAAAGCAAAGAATTTTGGTGAATTTTAAAATTAGGTAAGTGTTATGAAGTCAAATCTTTCTAAAAAAATTGGATTCTTTAATATATTATATTGAGAGAGCTTAGCAGCAGCCAGCTCACTAATCAATAGCCATGTTGGTTTAAATGAGGTACTATCGTTATGGAAGCGTACAGAAATTCCCAGCAATGGAATTTCTCTGCCATCAATACAACTTCCTCTTCAATAATCCCATAAAAGAAATACATATAGACACAATCAAGCTGCACCATATTTTTTTTTTAAATCCACTTTTCACGCTGGCGGTATCAAGTCTGGCCAAATCACTCCCAAGTGGATAACGCTCCCCCCACTTCTTCAGAATTTCATTCACAGCAGATTCTCCCTCCAATAAATTGCTCGTTGACTAAATTTTCAAGAATTCTATTCCTTTTTTTTCACCCATATCTTCAAAATCTAGAAGTTTCAAATATTCTCTAGCAATATTTTTCAACAAACGGAAAGATTATTTATATTCCAAATCATTAGTTTAAAATCGTTTGTTAACAATTGCGATCAAATCGACTACTTCACATTATATAAAGCGTCCATTAGTTCATAAATACACAGAAAACATTGCTAACTTTTGTTCCTTTCAATAAGGATCCTGTAGATAAAACTCGAATTAATTCATTGTCTGTCGTTTGAGCGTTACCCAAACATACCCCGATATCGAGTATATACAGCATGCAAATCCAATTCTTCATCACTGAAATAATTTATCTAACATATGATCGTAAACACATTCGTTGCGATCACTTTCGATGTTATTATGATTGCTTTATTCATATCTAAATAACGATTAAATAGTGCAATATATCACCATATATTTAACGTTAATTAAGCGTCAATGAAATCTTCATTCTGATATTAATATATATCATTGTTAATATAATAGATGCAATCCGATTGCAAATAAACAGCTCTATTACCTTCGTTTTAACGCTGCATCCTATCTTTGATACATTAGCAATTAAATTTTACTGATTGTTTATGCGAGCAAATTGTCATGCGTTTGGATATTGCTGCTAAATTATTTCCCGTTTGGTATTTCATGCCATTTTTTTCCGGTACCGCTGAACTCCAACAAATTGCTGAAAAATTCAACATTTCTAGTATCGAAGAAAAACAGTGCGGACTTCAAGAATGATTAAATGGTAGAAAACTACGGTCAAATACTAGATAATTGTTGAAGAAATTTCCACGTCATGCTTTTTATTCACCACTGTGTGTAATAGTTCTAAAAATCCCAAGAAATACAGTAAGAAAGCGCCTATAGACCACAAAATGAGATAGTAGAAAAGCAATGTGTTGAAAGCCAAATGGTGGCCACTTCATATTTATGTTCAACGAACGACACAGGTGAGTAGGGAATATGGAATCGTTCTAATGTTTAAAGAAGTAGTTATATTCGCTGATTTGCTTTCGCCGCAGGTGGCATAACACTATCTTATCAGTAATGGAGTTTGTAGTTGCAAATAACGTCAACACTAACTTATCTTAACATTATTTTTATCACGAATAACACTAAAGTTCGATGTTTATGAAAACAAAAGATGACAATTGTGTTATTGCCATTCACTACGATAATTCGTCATAATGACTTCGCATTGAAGTCACAGCTATACTAGATAGAAAATTTAGAACTGTGATAAAAATTGAATTATAATAAATAAAAAAATTGTTCATTTAAACAAATATTTCATTAATTATTCAATAATCCAGCAGTCCCAATCTATAAGGAAATATTAGAGAATGACCGTGATGGTTGTCGTAAAATTTCATGCGCAAAATAGAGACATCGTGTGCAATTCTATCGAAATTTTACAAAGCGAATTTCATCGTCGTAGTTATTTTCAATGCCCACACCTCAAGTTACCTCATATAAGCAATAATATTCTTCAACTATGCAAGAACAACTTTCTAAATGGAAACAAAAGAATTAACTTATATTGGTGTCCACATTCATCGGCAAGCCTTCGTTCCCCTCTTTTGCCTCGTTATGACTCCATTGGTTTCTCATTCACTTGTATATTCGCTTTTATTTCTTTTTCATTCTCCTTTCTAATTAATCTCTGAAAATTTGCTTTGCAAAAGCAAATTATTGCTATTTCATGTCTGTGTGCATGCACATGTCTGTGTGCTCCTATGCACATTTATTCGATGTTTAATTTCAAGAAAACTGAAGTTAGAGATATGAAATTTGATATGTATGATGTCCACCGTAATATACTTTCAATACCATATCTCCTCTATTCGTTCATTTTATTCGACGGAAGGTATAGGCACTTTAATAGGTGAAAAATTCGGAAGCATTATGCATCACCTGAACCCTCATTTTAGCATTCGTGGGAGATTTTTGCGAAGGAATTGAATGGACAGTCAGATGCAAAAGCATATTATAGGAGCCCCGTCAAAAGCACTCAAAATCTGCAAGCCCACATAAACACACTACAACATTATAATGCAATCAAAGAAAAGGAAAAGATAAAAGTTATAACACAGCACATTCAAAAAAACATAACCGCAACGAAAAAGCGCCGAAGAAAAATATGAGAATGAAAAAAAAAATATCTGAAATAACGTCGCAATGAAAGAAATCGATATTGAGCTCTCAACGCTGCACTATGAGAAATAAATAACTGATCATTAGCTGTATAAAGTCATAGCAATCTGAAGAAATTTGGAAAACTCCTAAAGCATAAAAAAGTGAACAACGAATGATATAGAAATAAAAGAGAAATAAGACAGCCAAACTCGGATACAATGCCAGGTAAGAGATGGCTAACTGCATTCAAGTTCAACTCCATATTGCTGTCTTCTATCCGTATACACGTGAAAGGTGAATTCATTAATAAAAAATCCCAGCCACCGCCCACTTCTTTACAGAGTCCAGGAATTTGTGCGGATGGATAATATCTCCTAGTTACACGATGGACTTGAGTTCGCTCTCAGGTCATGTGCTGGTTTTAGAAAATTCAGAATCCAATGAATTCATTCGAATCCGTAAACCCACTTATTAATGAACATCGAAAGATGAAAGTGTCGACATTTGTTGCATTCCTAACTGCAATAGCAATGGAGTGCTGATGGTGAACGCTAACAAAGATGGCATCTATAATAACATGAACAGACACACGGAGGAAACTTCTGTGGAGGTCTATCTGATCTCAAACAAAACAACGGAATGTCAAATATAAGTCAGCAGCTTATCGAAAGCTCATAAATCACCTAGAAAAACACCGATAAAGCATATCCTCTAAAACCGATAATGATTGTCCCTTGGTAGTGGCACAGTAAAGCTCTGATGTACTGCATTACTTCCGAATGTCCCACCTACAATCTTGATTCTGAAAAAAAGTCACAATCTAAAAAGCCTTTGAAAAAAAAAAGAAAAAAGAAAAAAAACTAAGAAAAGAAAAAAAAACTCAAGCAACTATGTAGTTTTTCGAAACTTTCTAAGTCGTCCATAAAAAAGGATTTCAATGCACATCGTTCTTAGAGCGCTGATGAACAACGATGATCACCAAAAGCTGTGTTTTTCTAAAGATTTCATCTCAGTTGTACTCAATCTTAATACAGTGCCGATTGCCTTCAATATATGTTTGCGACCCGAACAACTCTCGCAGTGCAATAGTTGAATAAACACGTTTCGTAGATACTCCATATTTGCATCACCACTGTAGAAATTCAATTTACCTACAATATGAACATATATTATTAGAAAAATAAAATAGAACAGACCTTATTTGTCAAGTACTCATAGAACTGCGTAGACCTTAACAATGAATCGTTGAAGGAGTTGAGATGTTTGTATTCAGGATGAGCCCTCATTAAGCAAAGGCCCATATTGTTGGGATATGGGAGAAAGTAGCGTAAAAAAAAAAAAAAAACATCAAAAACTTTGTAAATAAAAAAACAACGACAATTTTCTTACGAGTAACAAGTGAAAAACATCATCACCAATTTCAAATATACCAATTATATGTTACAAAACAATAGTGCAGTAGAATACCTTCAAAACTTACAAACAAATTTATGAACAATACCTTCAAAGTTTTTGAACAACGCTGCGAAAATATTTTCGACGTTTATTATCATTCGCCGTGATAAAGTCATCTATCTCAAAAACAATCAACAGGCTCAATACTTTGCCTCGAGTTATCTCAAATGAAACTGAATTGAAAACCTATAGGGATTTATAAGAAATAGTTATAAATCAAAAATTCAACACAATTTGCAGATAGCATCTAATAAGAGGACGGAGAAAACAATAAAACACTCACCTTCGAGAATTCTGATTTCATCTTTTAGCTTTTCGATGATTTCATAACGTTGCAGATCTTTTGTTAACGAGGCTTGTTGAATTTCACGCATACTCGATTCGGATGCTTCGAGTGCACATCTGTAAAGGAAGCACAATCGATATATATA
>JAAVTS010000666.1:31949-76302 GCA_022845575.1 Baylisascaris ailuri
TATATATATATATATATATATAAATTCCACAGTTATGGACTTTAATGATTAGTGAAGGAGAATGGACTTTAATGATCAGTGAAGGAGAACCCTGTAAGTCTACTGTTTTCTTTCGGACTACAGAATTCTGCATTTACTATAACCAGGAAACTAGCAATTCTTTTAGATGTCAGTTAGACGAATGGAAGCCCATATTTAATAAAAAAAATGGAAACTTGCCTCAACTCAATGAGTTCTTTCTCTCTTTTTGCCAACTGCTGTTCATAGAATATATTCCGTGTCTCCGTATTGTTTGAAACCGTCGTCAAGCTGAACGATGCACCAAAAGTATTTGATGGTGATATCGATGACCTTTCTGTAAATATCAACAACCGCGAAACATTAATAAACAATTTGAAAATCATTGTTACTATTAGAAATTCTATGCATTAAAAATTACTGCACTTATAATTTGGCATCATGATAGCCATTATCAATAAAATATTGATTAGCTATAATAAAAAAAAGAACTGCTGTCAGAGTGCAGCAAAATGAATCGGATTTCTGCAATTTCAATCAACTCACAATTTCTTTGAATTAAACTTTTGTTATCGAATGAAAAATTGCAAAATATAATTCGAAAAATACATCACCGATATTTACTATATAAGAATCGACGTTTCAAAACACATTAATAGCAAACACTTAAAGCAAATATATCTTAAGCACACGAAATTGCAATTAGTCACATATATTAGCAATCAACGATTCAACGAACGAAGGACTCTTAGATGATTCAAGTCCGTCGTTCCTTCCACTTGCATGAGTGTCGAGAAAGCAATGAAATAAAATGAAGAATGCAGATGGAGAGCAATTTATTATGCCCACATCCTTTGCCTTAACATCGAAAACTTTTTGGCTCATTTCGATAGCCCCATCTTGAAATTAGATGTGAGAGTGTTACAGATGGAAATTCCTATGCGGTTTTTCATATCGTATGTTTCAAACACTTTGTTTAACTTCAGCAATCATCGAAAAACTTGTGTCGCATATCCCATTAGAGATCCCATTTCATCTTGACCCTACTGTACTTGCACGTGAAAGGTTTAAAGTTTGGTTTCATAGAGGTGTAAATTGAGATAGCCTGTATGACTCTTGCTGTGCTTCGAAAACGATAAAACTTCAAACGAGAACTCAATTTCTAATTTATTATCTCGCTTCTCAATGAAATAACTGAGGCTATTGTAATCGCCCCTCGTGACCGCGTTCTCTCAATCATTCATACAAATTTTAGTGAACCTTTTCGCTGACCGATCACTAATATGCGGAGGAAAAAAGGATACCTGTGTAGGCTCCGAATGCTCCTTTTGAGATACCAATAGTTCTTTTAGCTAATCCATTTTAGATTCAACTTTTTGGATTTATAGCAACCCTAAGAATTTTTCAAACTTGATGCTCCTGATACTCGGAAAACTTTCTGGTCGCTTGTTTATCGTTCCTCAAGAAAATTTCAGCGCATATCTATGCCGTAATTCTTTTCAATTTATCGATAACATATGAAACATTTTTGTCAACAGATAGAACGATAAGGTTCTCACTCCCACTTGAAATTTTTCGACTCCACGAAATATCATGAAAGCTTTGCAAGGGTTTACGTCATATTGATAAAAGATTTCTAGCCCTCTAGCCACATCAACTTTTTATGAAGAGAACCTTCTGAAGGATTTGGGTGTGTATCTAATACTGATAAGCTTATATCTTGTTCTAGAATGCAGAAATTCAAGTGCTAATGCATATAGCTCAAAGAAAATACTTCAAGACAGATAGTTTACGAGAAATTACGAAGCAGACCAATAGATGCATAGGAATGAAGCCGTAATTGGTTCGTCTACTCTAGGAAAAAAGCATTCCGCATGAAAAGGACGATATTAATCCACAAAACACCTCAAACAGGTAACATTTATGTACCCAAATGTCCATGCATATAAATCAACAAGTTGGACGATGCGGTACAATTCCAACCATGCGCATATCTGAGCAAGCATTTCTCAACATATTCCTTAGGTGATTGCACTTATTCGTTTCAATAATTATCACCATTGAAAATGGGCAAAAGAATGAACAAAAAAGATTCAAACTAAATCAAAAAACAACAAGACAACTGTAAATAAAATTTTAGTAACGAAATATTATAGGTGCATAACTCAATCATTAAATAAATCTCATTTTGCATTCAAAATTCCATTGTTTTGTCATTAATTCTTTCTCTTCATTCATAAAGAAGCTTTAGGGTAAATGTTTAAATGAGATAAGAATTAAGCAGTAATATGGCAATAATTTGGAACTTAACGTTAGTCATTGCGAACAAAAATGTTGATCAGAACGGTGAGTGAAACATCTAGAATGTTTAATTTGCAAGCGATAATTGCGATAACACACAAATCAATGAGTAGTGATGTTCAAGGGGATAGCTCATTAACATCGCAATCTTCGAAAAATCTAATTTTCAAAATTGGCATAAAAATTTTTATATATATAATTTTCAAAATTGGCATATCTAGCATAAAAAACAGCAAAAAAACTCTTTGCACTTCACAACATTTTATAGAAACGCAGTGCATCATTTTGTAATCTATCCTATTATTTGGAAATCGAACCTTAGATCTTGGTGATATTCTACAGCGATTATCTACTTACGTGTTCTCTTTTTTTTTTTTTTTTTTAGAGAAAGAATTAATCTTTGGCGTATTTCAAAAAGAAAATAATACGCCCAGTGACAATTTCATGTCGACGAGTGTCTAAAAGATGAACCCACGAAAGTTCCAGAGAATCCGAGATTTTCTAGAGCAGGCATAGGAGTGCTATTGGAGTGAAACATGCGAGTCAATCAAAAGCAACTCTATGCGCCATGTTTTACCTATAGCTGATTGTTCCACGAAACTCGAATACGACTCCGCATCGCTCAAACGATGTCCCATCACTATGGAGCCCACACAATCTGCAACCGCTGTATATGCAAGTCATAAATTTCAGCTTCTTAAGTAATTCGAGCAGAATACGAAATAATAGCACAATAATAAACCCTCGCCCACAATCGAACTTTCAGGAGGGAATTAAAAAGTATTAATAAGTTTCCTAAATAAAAAAAATTATATTTAAAAAATAACACAACATATATCATGTAAAAGCACGAAACTGCCTTCAAAAGAAAAATTCACTCTGCGATGTTAAATCAGGCGCAAAAAAAAAACCTAAGACTGTTTCATTCGCTTAAAATGAAAGAGATGTTGCTGTCACTAACCTTCGCTTTTTCTTCGATCATTCGTCCACGCAATCCGTTCGTCGAACTCTTTGGATCGACTTTTCCGGAATTTGACCGGTTGTAAAGGAGCGTTCGCTTGGGTTGGATCGACGGGATCCGCAACACCGATTTGTTGGCTACGAATAGACAAGAGAACGGTCCTTAAATTTCTATAGCGTCTAATTCAATTTTCGAAAAATCGCAAGTTGGAGTGGGAAAAAACGAAATTGCGATAATGAAAAAATTCAAAAAGATAGATAAAATAAGGCAATCCAATTTCGGGTATAAGTTAAAATAATGCACCTACTTGGTCATCTCGAGTTCCTTCTCTTTTTCGGCTAAAATCTCTAAAGTTCGTGCACGTTGTTTTTGCATTTCTTCTTCAACTTCAGATACTGAAATATCAATTTTATCAATGCAAAAAAAAAAAAAAGTGAAACTGTAGGATAAAAATATATGAAATGGATTAACTGAAAATAACAATGGTAAAGTGGAACTTATACGAGTTGATGATTGCACATGCTGCATGTAGAGAAGAAAAATGTCAATACTGCAAGAAGAAAGCGGGTAAAGAACACACGTTAAACTTTATAATAGGGTTGAAATTAATCTTCATTGAATTTCTTCTAGTATAACAATAATGTCGCTATATTAATTAAATATGTCTTTTTTTTTCGATGCTATCGAGGCTAGATGATCGAAATAATAGAATATCTTGATAGGAAAATGCAATGCAATAATTACTTCAATCCATTTAGCCATCAAACATATCTGTAAAATATATATTCCCCATCTACTATCTCACCACAAACAGTGAAATTAGGTATGAACTCAAACTAAGTGAAGTATTTCAAACAATTGCCAGAAGGCATATCCAATAGATTTAAGAGCATAAAGTGCACCTTTCTGTTGCATTTGATGCCTTAATTCATTGGTGGCGTTCGCTTGTGATATTTGCATCTCCATAATTGTCGCTTGTAAACGAGCGCATTTCTGCAATAAAAAATAAAAAAAGAAAAAAGAAAAAAAAAACTAAAAGTGCATCTCTTCAAAAATTCTCTAAAATTAGAGCTTCACGAGTTTTGCAATAGTAATGACAAAATTCGGCTAGCATATTTTCTGTCCTCCTTCACTCTCTCTCTACGATCTTGATATAACGTGAAATTCGCACCCGAATATAAAGTCGAATAAATGTCAACCTCTTCATGATCTCTCTTTGCGTTTGCATGATCAATTTGAAGTGTGTGTAATTTCTCGTGCAACGATGCTATAACCGATCTCATATGTCGTAATTCGGCATCTGCTGAGGCACACGATGAGCATTCACCTAAGAGTGGTTGGGATGATGCACGTGACATCTCTTTCCCATCCAGGCAACTTTCCTGAAATATTTGAAAGCTAAGCGTGAATATCTATAAAGAAGCTCTACGACGAGCAATACGAGTGAACAAAAATGCATGCAAAGTAGTGAACAGTTTCAAAGAAAGGGGCTTACGGCAATATTTAAATGGGTAGAAAATTAGAGATATGCAATATGATAGGACATGATGGAGGCTGCGCAACGTGTGATTCAAATTCAAAAACGCCAACTAAATTGGTATGCAAAATAGTAGATGCAAAGATGAGAAATAAGAAGAAAAGGGAACGATGGAAGTGAAAAAGTAGGGAAAGGGAAACATAAGAAACGAAATAGGCAACTGAAGAACTGAATAAAATCGACGAGAAATTCAACTGCTTACACCATTTTTTCATTTCCATTAACAAATTTTTTATGAGTTTTACAAAAAAAAAAAAAAAAAATCAACTCTCCATTGCGCTAGAAGTGCTCGCAAGGATTTCGAATTTTTACGACCTATGCCGGGTTTTGTGATGAACAACAATTGAAATCTAACGTATAAACGTAGTTAGTATTTTCCCATCCGCCCGATTGATTCAGTGCACATACAATATGTTCGCTTACCTTACATCATAACTAGGAACATATGTACTTTTGGATCGACACATAGCTTGCTTGGCTTTTTTATACATAAATTTCACCTTTGAAAACAGGCTATATCCGTTTCGTTCAACAAACAAGTGAATAATCAGCCCGAAATGAATTTCTATTAAGTATTATGCAAAAGTGATCGACCGCATAAGCGGGACAAATGAACGTATTCATAAACAATGAAAATAACTTGCAGGAAGATCTCTGCTTTTGAGTACCGCTTGTGCCTTTAATTTATATCGCTCAAATTCATCTTGTAATTGCTCATATCGCTTCATCTGTTCAGTTGATGGCTCCTCAAGATTCAGCAACTCTGCAAAATGCTCCAAAATTATGATGCTTTAAATAACACTCCATTATTATAAAAAGTCCTTGTATCAAATCTGCACTCACTATTGACCGAAAAATTTTTATTATGACCCAGTGTTGAGTGTGGCTTACATAGTAGACATTCGATATAAGCACTAAGATTTTTATAAAATCGAATATATGCACACCTACGTACACAACAATGATGACCCGCAACATTTTGGCTTTTCCGATTCCATATTCTTTTTCGCCTCCCAATAGACAGGATTGCGATTCACATTTTTTGGACTGAACATTCTAGCCATTCAGCATATTTTGGACCTCTTGTGGTTTACCTTAGGCCTCGTTTGGTTCATCCTCAGCTCTAATGGATCTGCGTGGCATTACAGATATTGCATTCAGGTGAAAGACAAAACGTGCGCCAAATCTTTTCTCAATTCTAAATAACGAAGGCATAAATTATTCACTAAAAAAAAATTAAAACCATTAAATAAGTAAACGATAGCATTTCAATCACCGTATAAGTTGATATTGCTATTGTCCATTCTCAATTTTTGCGCCAATTCGATAAATTTTTTCCGAAGAAATTCAGCATCATCTAATTTTTCCAATTTTTGTGCATCCAACTCCTGAAACGAAAATATTTCATATTGGCAGATTGACGTGAGTTCTTCTTTCAACGATAGCTCATTTGAGAAGTTTTGCATCGAGCTGCACTAAAAGAAAAATAGAAACCTCCCAAAAAAAATCTGAATTCCAGTTCAGTATTAATATATAGTTATGGAGTTAAAGGAACGCAACCGGTACTATAAAAATTGAGGGGTTTTCGCGTTAAAAAAAATTATGATGGAGCCGGAATTTAGGCCCAATTTTATCTTGCCCATTCGTGTGGAAAAAAAATAGTGAGAAGCTGTAATTTTTTATGGGTCCAAATACATAATACTAACGAGCTGATTTGGTAGTATGGCTTTCAGCCTTGCCATCTAATTCACCTGGATCTCGATTTTTCGCTGTTCGCGCAACAGCAGAGCTAAAGAGCTGAGTTCAAGTTCTCTCTTCAGTTTGTAATTTTCCCTTCTATCTCTATCGTCACGATAAGGCTCTCTTAATAACGATCTACATTAACAGCTATGTAAATCCGAAGACTTTTTGGTACGTAAAATTGTCGTTATCGTTATTGCTGAGTATAGATCATCCTATAAACGATGTGCCAACGTACTTTGTTAAGTGCACTGTTCTCAGCACGTAAATGTTCGTTTTTCCGTCTTAGCTCTTCAAATCTCTGACGTTCATCTGAGCGACTTCTTTCCAAATCACCTAATGTCGTCGTCATATCACGTACCCTGCAACAACGCCTCATACGCATACAACATTAAACTTAAACAACAATATAAACAAAAATCGAAAGGATGGATTTCGATACTTCGACAGGTTAGATTTCATCAACTGCAGCGCTAATATAGGTGACGCAACTTAGATTTCATTATAACGGCCTAATTTCATTGTCTGAGAGCAATGCAACATTAATGACCTGTCTGCACCGCTTTTATGAATTCCGTTGTCAGGTCCCTTTCTATGCTAGAGCGCTTCTTCGTAGTCTTCTAGGTGGAAAACACCTCTCAAAAGAACAACACATCGCATTGCATCACTGCAACTAGGTGCCATCCCTTCAAATACAAGGGCTATCAAAGCTCTAATAATCGAAAATGGACCGGTACTTCTAGAATACAATTATTGATACTTCAAAACCTCACTAAAGAAGAGAACAATGAAAGCATGGATATGATCAATTCGCTGGATACTATATGAAAATGGTAAAATTTCTAAAAACGGATCAATAACCGAGGAGGACAGACGAATGGAACGAAAAAGAGAAACAAAATGAACGACAAGAATTTCAAGCATTTTGATTAGAATGACGCTAATCGCAAATACTAAATAAAACTTCTGAACCACCTCTCCTCGAGCTCATGAAGTCGTGCATGTCGTTCTGGATTTTCAGCCGATGATATTCGAAGTTTCAACTGCGAAATTTCATGTTGGCTTCCTTCTTTAAGATGTTGTAGTTCACTTTCGAGCATTTGCACAGTTGGTGTTTTCTCCGCCTTCGTTTTCCAGAAGGCTGCTTCCTCATTCGCGGCTTTCAACTCCGACTTGAGTTCACCCAATTTAGTTTCCAATTGTAGGGGTATCTCTTCGTGTTGATTCAACTTTTTGTACAATTCGGTAATCTATAAAAAAGCTCTTGATTAATAACTATTAGTAATGATTATGATACTATTAAAATATGACGAGTTTCGTGCAGAATATACAAACATATCAATATTTGAAACATGAGTGCACGATGAATTAGCTTAATCAAAAGAACATTTAAGTTCTTCGCATAGCATATCCGCTTCAATCCAAATTTAAGTAGGAATTTTAAATTAGAGAAAATAATAAGGATCAGTCATGTTACCAAATATGAAGAAGCAAAAAGAAGGAGGATGGAAAAAACAATGCGATTTAAAGAATACATCCTTAAACTACTATCAAAAAAAAAAAACATAGTAAACCAGAGAGTTTTACAAACCTGTCTCTCCATCTGTTCAGAGTTGGCTCTCTCCTTAGCGTATCTCTGTTGCATTTCCGCCAATACAGATCCATGATCAGCTAGTTCTCTTTCACGATCTTCTTCTATACGTTTGATCTTTGCACGTAACTCCTTAAAAAAAAAAAAAAAAGCCAATGCGTTTTTAACTGCTATGATAGTGGGAAATTAAATTCTGAAATTGCTCGAATATTGCAACGTGAACGAAAGAGAAAATGATCATTGCCAAATCGTATTGGAGTAAATATTGAGTTGTTCACTGGTCAATGTAACATGAGAGGATAGAAAATAAGTATCGCAGACGCGGCCTTTCGCCTGATACTTTTTACTATGTCAAATGCTTAAAAAGTTTCCCATACTTTATTGAATTAAGGCTTATCTAGTGGTACCGATAGTGAATATTATATTAAATAATGCGAAAAGCTTAAACAAATTTCATCGCATAAAATAATAATTGTTCAATGGATTTCAAAAAATCGACAAAAAAAAAACAAAACACGAGAAAAGAAATCAAAGCATTATAGATTAGAAGACTACACATTTTAAAAGTGAAATCCGAATCAAACACTTTGCATCTCGAAGGAAATTTTATAACAAGTGACAGAGAATTTCGAAAATTCCATCATCTCTTTAGTTGATGTGAAAGTTCCATTCCAACTATTTTTTTATTTTTTCCTAAGAAATAGCCGAATCGATTTTACTCATCACTACATAAGTGCAAAATTCATTAGTTTCTATGTGCATACAATATAACAATTACTACAATGCAGTAGCCGTTACTGCAATATACTACAGTTCAGAAAGGATTGTTGATAGACCCTTCGGGAATGCTCCTCAAGAAAACAGCTGAATGTACAACAACAATCTATGCCACAAAGGATGAAGCTTTCAATAAATGCGGAATTACCTTCATATGCTGTTCAAGTTTTTCAGCTTGTGCTTCTGTTTCGTCGGCCGATTTTTGAATACGATCCTTTAACGCTTCATTCTCTGTCTGAAATAGTCATATGTTTTCGATTAATGAAATATTTGATTCAATAATACATATGATCTGCGACTTAATCCCATATCTTTATGATAAAATCACCGACTAACCAAAAGTGCCTTCTTATCGGCTTGAAGTGCTGCTTCTCGTCGTGTCTTCTCTGCGGTCAATGTGGCTAATGACCGCTTAAGCGTCTCCACCTTCTCATCCTGCAATATAATCTACTAAATTCTTTTCTGTACAAATAAATTCATTACATATATTAAAAAAAAAACAGCAGACTAAGTTCCTTAGAAATGGTCTCACATAGTATTTCTTCAGATACTATACTCTATATTCTCCACTTTTTGAAAGCATCCTGCTTTATCCTTTCTCTTAGAACATTTTTTCATTCGCTTTGTTTAATTTCCCTCGTTGCCGTCTCCTCTACAGCTCTTAAAAAAAAGTATGGTTGACCTGTTTTAAAGATTCTACATTAATATGTAAAAAGCAAAATAGAAAAAAAAAGAAAGAACAAAACAACGCAAATGACCACAATTCGACGTTTCGTTGCGTCACTCTCCGATCCACTTTGACCATCTTTTCCCCCAAAAGATTCATCCGCTGATGTAGTCGCCGACTCTAAATGCAATAATAATAAATAATCGTCTAGAATATGATATTATTGGAATAGAATTGCATTGCATATGCAATTTTATACTTTTATTTCTGAGTAAAAATAGAAGTAGCACGTTACGCTCGTTTCACCTTGCTCCTTGTCTTGCCATATTCATATATTCGATATCATAAATAGCATAAAATGGTACATTGGACGACTGCAAATACAAGAACCCCCCCTCCCCCCCTCTCCCGCTGTATACCACTCTAAAGATTCGCTAGCAAAGAGCGAAAACATGTTCAGTAAACAGGAAAGTCGGATTCGAAGAACGAGGCAAAACACTGAAGTCGTTCGGAAATGTCTGGCTATACCTTACCATAAAATGGAGCATCTTGTGCGCTTAGTGCTTCAACTGTCGCTTGAAGAGCGTCTTTTTCTGCATTCAATCCTTTATAAGCACGAACAACATCTACAATTGCATCTTTCATGAATTAAATTCAATAATCAAAGTAAATAAAAATAATTCCTCAAGCGGAAGTGCAATTTATTCAAAGATTATTTCTTCTCCTTCACAACATCTAAACTATTACATTTCTGTCATTACATATGTCATTTAAAAAATGAAAAAGGAATTCGGTCTAATATGGTAAAAAATATTCAATCATATCGGATTTTTCAGCAGAATCCAGAAAACTTGAATTGATTATGTAAAAATTACTACGAAATTAGATGATCGGTTTTCGATGAAACGTTTTTACGCAACAAAAAAAAAACGAACAAACAAACAAAAAACACTAAATCCAAAGGGAAGGGAAACAAGCCTTTGAGCTTCCTTTCATAAGATGCGATCTGTTTGCGCTGTTCTTCGATTTGCTTGAGCAGCTCAGCTCGTATTGCCTTATCACCACCACGGAGCATTTCTCATACAATTAAGCTCCAATTTGATCGACTTTTTGCTTTCTTTATAAGTGAGCAGGCTGAAGAGACAAGTTTTTTAATGGAATTTGTAGGTAAATACCTCATTGCGTCAGCGTCCATCTAAAAGCTATGGCTAGAAAAATTCTTTAAGAGATTGAAGCCAAACTCAGGTAAGCGACCTCATATTACTTTGGCCAAGTTTTCTCCTTCTTTTTTTTGGCCCTTCGTAATTCCCTCTCTTTGTACGTGAATAAAATTTTCTGAGCTGGGATCATCACCACTATTATCATCCTCTCCCTCAATAACTCTGGGTGCACATTGGACTTTTCGATCGTTGACAGACTCCGATCCACTTTCCTCTTCAGTGATAAAAGCGGCCTTACAAGGAAGGTATCCAGGGATATTAGCAGAAACGATTTCGCAAAGCCCATTGAGTCAAATTACCAAAACTCGTCGCCATTCCACTGACTCACTGTTCGCAAGTTCTAATTAAAAGTTAGAGTGATGGTACTCAAAAAAGCAAGCCAATAATTGTGTATAATTGATAACATCGAATCAACAAAACAACAACCCAACTCTAATGTAACGCTCTTACAATTGTACATATCACAAAGCGAAACACCTAAGAACCTATGTTGATAATATTAAAATTAAAATTTATTTTCTTTGAAAATCTTTAAAGTCCTGAAATCTAAAAAAACACAATATGTGCTCTTTGCAAATTGGCACTAATTCCCATCCCTCTGCACCTACCCGTTCTATAATTATTAGGAAAACACATTACGCCACGATGTGACACCTTTGGGACGCCAAAATAATGCATCGATGAGTGCTCGGTCGTTGTGCGCAACCATCGAACTCAATCAGCCAGTTTGTGACCGTCCTCTTCATATAAACGTACTACCTTTTGGTAGCAACAAAGAGAGTACGGAGCTAACTTCAGTAACATAAACCCAGTGTCCCACAGCTCCTCACCCCCATCTCTTCCCAAAACGCAATTTCCCGTCTACTGCTAACATTAAGCACACCAAAATCACCTCACCCACATGACTACTCGGAGAAATCTTGAATATTCCCATAAAACAGGTAAGCACAAAAATCCCACTGCTTTATTCAGAAACTTTAATTTGCCATCCTCATTCATATTGACCAGTTCAGAAACTTATGGTGAATAGACTTACATCATGGACATGAAACGATTCTCGAAACATATGCTTAAAATTATAGGCTGAAATATGGGGATTCGACGAAAAACGACGAAAAACCAAACAATATGATGCAAACTATTATTGGTAAATTGTTTTATTTTATTGTTGTGATTTTATAATTTCAAGTTGAAAAGCACTTCAAGCAACAAAATCGATTATTCACAATGAATAAACACCGTAGTTCAAACGATAATCATCGAAAATACAACTATCACTAGTTTCACTTATGATTTCACTGATATCCTCACATAAACCTCTACTATTTTGATGAAGATAAAAATACCAATAATAACCAACTCTCAATGTGCATGGTTAACAAACATTAATGCAATATTTTAAATAATGTTCACAACTCAAATAAATACCTACTCGAAATAATAAACAAAAAAAAAAACTATATATCTTTGCATATGAAATATCTTTCTTAGTGGTGCTAATTAATCGCTAAGAGATCGACTTGCAACAACTCACGATGAAATGAATTTTTTTTTTTTTTGCATATTTCAATATGAATTCGATATTATACAAGTGAATAATACCACAAATTCAGCTTCGTATTAATCGTATAACGCTTTCATCTGAAGTTACTGTTAGCTAACGAGTTCGATCGCGCTGCATAAACTTTTTGAATGATATTACAAATCGCCTCCATATCCCATCAAAAACAACCAACCACTAACAACCATATACTTATAGCAGTCGGATCAGAACCTTCATTCTGCTCTCACCCCCTACACTTGTCCCCTCTCCTTCATGAAAATGAAGATTGAAATAACGAGATCGACCTAAAGCTATCTGGAACTGCATTATAAAACAACCTTAATATTTATCACTTTCTACTAATTAAGTTCAACTCTCACAGGCACTCCCACATAGTGAAAAAATCTTTCAAAAATTACAACCCATTTCAGTATAATAGCATTTTGCAAATAAGCTGTGAACATATGCACGCATCAATATATAATAATTGGAGGTTCATCAATTATGTGCGCTGACTTCTAAAGAGACTGAGAGTCGCCACCTTTAAGTTTCAGTACAATTGAATAATTCATAAAAAGTGAACATATGACGAAGCATCTTTCCCTTATTGAGAGTGGAATATGAAGTTCATGAAACTTTTCAAAAAAAAAAGGAAATCAAACGTATTAGATTGCAGCGATGTTAAAATCAATAATCTAAGTCGCAAAAATATCTATAAAAATTAGCGAAATGACTGAGAGATGTTTTCTGAGGGTTTATACAAATGAATTACCAATACATCGATAGCGAGAGAAACTTTTTGGACGCTGAAATAATTTTTCTCGTAGAAAATATTTTAAACAATTTCCATTGAATTCATTTTTTTTTTTTTTTAGGAAAAACACTTTCAAGAAATTTAAAACAGGAGAAAATTGCTGCAAAATTTATATAAGGAAACAGATTAGTACAATTCAACGAGAACATCAAATGAACGCCTTACGCCTATAAAAACTTTCATGAATACAGAGAAAACGAACTTGAAAATACTAACGAATGAAATGCACCTATCGGAGAGGAATGATTTTGTATTACTACAGTCGATTAAAATCACTCAAAGCCATTGTCGGCCCAATCCTTCATCACTGCCTTAAAGTAAAATAATGGATTCCAGTAAATGAGCCATAAACAATGATGGTTTCTCTGCTAACCTTTCAAAACTTCAAACAAACATAGGATATGCCTCTTTTCGAAGCCATTTGCAGTTATGATAAAGGTTTCTTTAGCAATGTGTTTTTGAAGTGTCATAAAAATGGAACTTCATGCTAAACTGAATGTTAAATTGTTTGCACCATACAAACATAGCCCACCCAAGAAGCATTGTTTCGAGTTAAGAAATCCGACCCGTATCTAAATGAATAGATTTACGATTCAACAAGGTCTAATTACAACTACCAACTAAAACATCATAAAAATTCACTCGAAATAGCAATTTCTCAACTTAATGAAAGCGTTGATGATAAAGCACTTTCCAGTACATCAATAAACATGAACCATTCCATAAAGAAATACCCAAAATAAAATATATGTGAAGAGACCGGAAATCAACGAATGCGTAACTGAGATAGTACGACTCATGAAATAGTCGTGCCATTCGAATCCCGCTTTCACCTCCCATATCAATGTCTGCAACATAAACACATATTTAGATAACAATTATGAAGTTGTACTTTGGAAGTGTAGAAAGGTTACGTTAGTTCAGGTTTAAAAAAAAAGGATCCGTACAGCTACACATGAAAGAGTAGAATGGAAATTACGATAAAACATCGAAACAAAATCGCGAATATTTTAGGCTCTATATAGAATATGGCAAAGGTTTTAGTGATCAATGACAAAAGCAATCACAGAAAAAACTGACGGTCACGCGACCGACTTCGTTCAAATACATCATGAGACAATGAGAGGCAAAAACATCGAAAACTTTAACTTCACCTGCTTTTGCTAAATGACTGTCCTTACAAAGTGATGAATACTTAGCTGGTAGTAATCCTCTCCCAAGCCTTTTTTAGAGGGCATAAATAAAACGTTACTATCCATATGTAATAGTCCATTCATCAGCTGATCAAAAAACATAGAGAATATTCGACTCTAGAATACAACGGTAATCCTATCCTCGTCTAGTAATCAACCCGGAAAGGTGGTCTCCGGTTTAGCTGCAAGACGTCTAGTAATAAATCCGGAAAGATGGTCTCCGCTTTAGCTACAAGACGTCTAGTAATCAATCTGGAAAGGTGGTCTCCGGTTTAGCTACAAGACACCTAGTAATCAATCCGGAAAGGTGGTCTCCGGTTTAGCTGCAAAACGCTGAGGCAGAAATTTGAAAAACATAAAGCAGTAAGCAAAGAAAACAATGAAAGAGATACCGACACATAAGTTAGCAATAAATAAAACACAAGAACTGCAATAAAAACCAATAACGATAAATAAAGTTTCAAAGCCTTTCAAATCAAAATGTACCCTCCAGTTCTGCGATCAATCTCTACATATTTGAACTCTCTATTATATAGGCAAATGCACCATAAAATGCAGCCAATTTTATTGGAAGCCACCCACAACGTTACCACTTAGGAGTTAGATTTTTATGCTGCATTAATCTTCGAGACTTTTTATTTACGGCTATGACTACTCGTGTGGTCGAAATTGGTGGCACAATTCGTAGTTGATGACCTGACAAGAATATGCCTACTCAAAAAGAAAACGTTTCAAAAACTCGAAAAACAAGAACAGCGAGGGGTGAGTAGAGGGAGGGAGAAGGGAAGGTGGCCCTATCCTCAGTGGATTCATAACTGCAGCTTCTGCTGCAGAGAATTGGTACTACCATCGCTTGTTAACAAGTGAATTTCTCTATAAGTAACGACACCGCCTAGTAATAAACCTATGATGCTTGCCAGTGCATTTAAATTTCTCTAATAAATTGTCGGAATTCGTTCCATTTGCCGTTTGTTTGGTCGCCGCATTAAGACATGGATATAAAAATGCATAGAAGGCTAACACAGTCTCTCTTGATGAGCCCATTAGTAAGGAATAAAGTAATGAAAAATAATACCTGAATCAAGACGATCACAAAATAAAAAACAAAGCCAGGAATTCCAGTGAGGCCAAGAATGCCACTGGCCATGCCCGTCGCAGCAGCCTGACAGGTTCGCGAATACTCCAACACGCCGATATTGTGACGTATCGCAGCTTCACTGAACACCTGAACAGAGGAATTCAGTCTGGTCAGTGTTTGCCTTGGAATTCCTAATGCTAGTTGGGAAGGACATGTACCTGAGGGCCAATTCTTTTTCCTTAACTTCACCACTTCTGATTACACCTGAATCAGTTGGGAGGGCACATATCCTGGTTAAGAAGGATATATGCCATTATTCCTAAACCCTACTGAGTACATCTGAATTGATACAGTTCTTCAATTACGTGAATATTGCTGTTGTAGATTTTTGTCTCAAAAATGAAGGACGAAGAAACTATGACGTATTCCTGAATGCGGTAATTTCATAGTGATCCAGCATCTTTGAATTTTGACCTCGAGATTAAGAAAGGGCCGAACGTGCAACGGAAGATGGGGAAACCACGTAAGAAATTTTCCGACAACCCACAAACGAAACTTTTGACGCCGGCTGCATAAAATTTCACAAATAAAGTTTACATGTGACTGCAGTATTTTTGGAATTCTTTCACTCTATTCACGTCACTCCTCACGTCTGCCCATTTTTTTTTCGGCTATCTATTCACTTTTAATTTTGCGGATACATCAACGATACGCTTTAAAGAAAGCTCTAACATTTCAATATATCGAATCATTCATTTTACTATCACATAGTAAACCCTCTCCGTAGTAATATGCCACATCCTTCACTTAGTTAAGAATCGGTAAATCATTTAGTGTTTGTTTCGCTGTTTTTGAACAACTTGATAGACTTCTTAGAGCTTGATTAAGTGAAAGAATGTTGAGGATGAAGACTTACCGCAACTTGGCCGATGTCCTTTAAACTTTTCTCACTGGCCGATCGCTTCGAGGATGACGGAGGCATTCCTGAAAATAAAATCACTCCAGCGATGAATCAATATGTTAATCTAAAATCATAGATCATAACGAAGAAACAACAAGTAAACCAATAATTTTAATAGATCAGAAAACGCATCTAGACGTTACAACAAACAACAACAATTACGCTGACTTCAGGTGAAAAAAAAACACCAGCATAGGTCATCACTTAACTTCAACTCTCTTTATTAACGTTGTGAGACGCAACGCTTTTATCTCAATTGAAGAGTTGATTACTATTTTCCTATACCGACCACTGCACATAATTCCTTGAAATTCTATACATATAAGCTATTCATGCACTGCTTTTAATTAGTAATGTATTTTGGAGAGTTTCATCCGTTACAGTAATGCCACAATCCATGCAGGAGTCAATCCCAAGAACGTTGCAGTCCACTGCCGTGCTCAAGGATGGTTTTCATGCATTCGGCTGTCATTCAGTCCGAAGTGAGACAGTCGAATATGCACATATCATGAATGGGCTCAAATGCAGTGGGATTGTGAGAAGCCAAAAAAGCAATACATTTAACCTGTCCATACTACCTTAAGGACGTCTGAGGTCTATGGAGTGACCTAAGCCCCAAAGTCTTAAAATGATTTGATTCCGGGTGTGTGTACTACTGTGTGCCCCTTCGCTGTTTTCAACTTGAGAACAACTAAAGTATTGTGACTTTTGCGGTGGCATGAGGAGACCGAAGATAGGCAGAGAGCAGGAGCCGATAACCGTCTGTTGATGTCGATATGCAAGAGCACAAACGAGATAGAAGTAGTTTACGGCCCTTAAACACGAGTAGAACCAAAGACATCCAACGGACCGAAGCCCGATTTACACAGCCTCAAGATATCGACCGGATCGGCACAAGAACATATAAGCCGATCAGTGGCATTATGTGAAGAATAACAAACAAGAATCGACTATACAAATGGATGTGATCACTGCAGTGTTACATCAAAACTATTAGCTCTTCGGTGCCATACCAAATATAAAGATAAAGATGAGTAATTTGTTGGCTCTGATTTATTAAAGTAGGAACGCATAATCTCGCTCATACATTATTTCACAGTAATTGCTTGGTTAAGCTAGCAGAATGCCAACGAGCAGGATCTGCATCAACTCCTCTTCACTATCTTCAAAAACGATGCTGCAAACTAACTGCGAAATTTTTGATACATTTTGATGCTTTCAATTTTATCCAGGTACATTGACAGAAACATAGATACACAGACACACAGACACGCAGACACACGGACACACGGACACACAGACACACAGACACACAGACACACAGACACAGACGCAGACCCAGACACAGACGTAGACACAGACACGCAGGCACAGGTACGTACAGACACAAACAGACACACACAGGCAAGCAGGCACGCAGACACACGGACACAGAGGCACACAGACACACCGACACAAAGACACACAGACATCCACAGGCACACAGACACGCAAACACACAGCCAAGCAGACAGACGAACAGACACACAGGCACAGGCACGTACAGACACAAAAACACAGACACAGAGACACACAGACACACAGGCACACAGACAGACACGAAGGCAAAGCCGCACAGACACACAGACACACAGACACGCCGAGACAAAGACGCTGACACAGACACAGACAAACAGACACACAGACACAGGCACATACAGACACCAACGCAGACGCAGACAAGCAGACAGAAAGACACACGGGCACACACGGACACACAGAAACACAGACACAGACACACAGACACAAAGGCACACAGACACACATACGCGCAGACGCACGGACGCAGGCACACAGGCACACAGCAAGACACAAAGGCAAAAGCACACAGAGACACATACGCAGACGCAGACACACAGGCACAGACACACACACAAACGCACAGACACACGGACACAGACAAACAGACACGTACAGACACACAGACACACATACACGGACACACAGGCACAGGCACGCAGGCACAGGCACATGCAGACATAAACAGACACACACGGACAAGCAGACACAAAGACACACGGACACACAGACACATAGACACACAGACAGACACACAGACACAGACGCACAGGCACGCAGGCACAGGCACGTACAGACACAAACAAACAGACACAGGCAAGCAGACACGCAGACACACAACGCACAGACGCACAGACACATACACAGACACACAGGCAGACAGACACGCCGTGACGAAGACACTGACGCAGACACACAGACAGAGACACAGACAGGCCTAGACAAAGACACTGACACAGACACACAGGCACAGACAGGCGCACAGATATGGGCACATACAGACACAAACACGCAGACACAGACAAGCAGGCACAAAGACACACGGACACTCAGACACACAGGCACAGACAGACACACAGACACAAAGGCACACAGACACACAGACACACAGACACACGGACGCAGACACACAGACACACAGACACGGATACACGGACACACGCACAAACACGCAGACACACAGATAGAAAGACACGCAGACACCCAGACACATACTCACACAGACACAGAGTCACACAGACACACAACACAGGCACACCGACAGACAGGCACACAGACAGATGAACATGGACAAAACGGACACACAGACAAACATACACACGGACACAGACGCCCAGGCACAGAGACACACAGACACACAGAATCAGACACAGGCACGCAGACACAGGCACACAGACACAGGCACACAGACGCACAGACATGGACACGCAGGCACACACACACACGCAGGGACGGGCATGTACAGACACAAACAGACACACACGTGCAAGCAGGCACGCAAAAACACGGACACAGAGGCACACAGACACACAGACACACAGGACAGACACACACAGGCACAGGCAGACACACAGACACGCAGACACAGACAAAGGGACATACAGGCACACACGCACACAGACGGACAGGAAAGCAAAGGCACACAGGCACACATTTACCAGACACACAGGCGCAGACACAGACACGCAGACACACAGACACGACGAGACAAAGGCGCTGACACAGACACACCGACACAGAGACACACAGACAGACAGACACACAGACGCACGGACACACGGACACAGGCAAACAGACAAACAGACACGCACAGACACGGATACACGGACACACAGACGCACGGAGGCATATTCACGCAGACACACGAACACCCAGACACACATGCACACGGACACATAGACACACAGGCACGCACACACAGACCCACGGGCAGACTGGCACACGGACACACAGCCACTATGGCACACAGACACACATATACACATACGCACAGTCACACAGCCACACACACGGACGCACGGACACGCAGACACATAGGCACAGGCACAGACACGCAGACGCACAGACACAGACAGACAGACACGCATGCAGGCACACAGGCACAGACACACGGACACGACGAGACAAAGGCGCTGACACGGACACACGGACACAGACACAGACGCACAGACGCACAGACGCACAGACACAGACGAACAGACACACGGACACAGGCACATACAGGCACAGACACACCGACTCGGACACACAGGCACGAAGACACACAGGCACACAGCCACACGGACACACATGCGCAGACACGCAGACACACAGACACGCAGACACACAGACACAGGCACAGACACGCAGACACGACGAGACAAAGACGCTGACACGGACACAGAGAGACAGGCACCTGCAGACACAAACACACAGACACAGACACAGACGAACAGGCACATACACTCACAGACAAACAGACACACAGACTCGCCAAGACAAAGACAGTGGCTAGAACACGCAGACGCGGACACAGACACACAGACACAAGGACACGCAGACACAGTCATATACAGACACAAATGCACAGATACACAGACAAGCAGACACACGGGCACACGGACCAGAGACACACAAACACAGGCAGACACAAAGGCACACAGACATACATATACACAGACACGCAGACGCACGGACACACAGACGGATGAACAAACACACAGGCACAGACACGTACAGACAGAAACACGCGGACACGGACAAGCAGGCACAAAGACACACGGACACTCAGACACACAGGCACACGGGCACGCAACACAGGCGCACTGGCGCATAGACGCATAGGCACAGGCCAAGACACGCAGGCACACAGACACAGACACACAGACACGCCGAGACAAGGATCCTGACACACAGACACGCAGACTCACAGGCACAGGCATAGACACGCAGACACACAGACACGGAGAGACAGACACACACGCAGACACACAGGCACAGACACAGACACACAGACACAAACATACATACACAGATACACAGACACGCCGGGACAAAGACACTGACACACAGACACGCAGACACACTGACGCAGACAGACAGACACGCACGCAGACACATAGGCACAGACACACAAATACAGACTAACAGGCACACAGACACAGGCACATACAGATACAAAGACACAGACACAGACGAACAGACACACGGGCACAGGCACATGCAGGCACAAACACACACAGACACAGACGAACAGGCACACAGNAACAGGCACACAGACCCAGGCATACACAGAGACGGACACACCGACGCGGACACACAGACACAAAGGCACACAGACACACAGCCACATGGAAATACATGTACAGACACGCAGACACACAGACACGCCAAGACAAAGACACTGGCTAAAACACGCAGACACGGACGCGGGCACACAGACACGCAGACACGCAATCACAGTCACATACACACAAATGCACAGACACACAGACAAGCAGACACGCGGACACACGGACACAGAGACGCAGACGGACAGATGCATAGCACACAGACACACAGACACAGACCCGCGGGCAAACTGGCACACGGACACACAGCCACGAAGGCACACAGACACAGACGAACAGACACACGGGCACAGGCACATGCAGGCACAAACACACAGACACAGACGCACAGGCACACAGACATACAAACACAGACGCACAGACACGCAGACACGTAGGCACAGGCTCAGACACGCAGGCACACGGACACCGACACACAGACACGACGAGACAAAGACGCTGACACGGACACACAGAGACAGGCACACAGACGCACAGGCACACAGGCACAAAGACACGCAGACGCAATCATATACAGACACAAATGCACAGACACATAGACAAGCAGACACACGGGCACATGGACAGAGAGACACAGACAGACAGACACACAGAGACACAGACGCAGACACCGAGACACACGGACACAGACAAGCAGACAAACAGACACGCACAAGCGCACAGACACAGATGCACGGACACACAGACACACATCACAGGCGCACAGACACACAGGCACACAGGCATGCACACACAGGCACGCAGACAAACAGGCACACGTTCACACGGACACACAACACAGGCGCATAGACATAGAGACCTACGAACACGGACAAAACGGGCCGTACACGGACACGCAGGCGGAGATGTGCACACGCAGGCACACGGACACACGGGCACGCAGACGCATGGTCACGCAGACACTAGATTATTTTACAATAGGTTTTATTAGACTATTCTAGAGTGCCTTTGAAAATATATCACTTCGGGTCGGTATTCAATTACGGAGTTTATGAAGGCGATGTTAGCAGGCAACTGCTTAAGTTCACAGGCGTATTACTTTAGTTGTGGCGAAGTGCGTTTCACTTTCAGTGACTCTTATTTTATTATCTCTAATAAGCAAGATTGAATATTTTGTCAAAAGTTTCCGCTTTGGATCCGGAGGTTTTCTGATATTTTGAACGTACCCAAAAACAGCGTGGAAGTTTCTTTCTATGAAGTAGACAATGATATAATCAGTATATCTATTTGCTGCAAGGTTACACATTTCAAGAAACAAAAAACGTCGTACATTTGAAATAAACTTCTGCTTTGTTCACAGCTTCGTTTTTCCCGTGCTTTGTGTTTATTTATTTGTTTCCTGGCAACAATGGGTCAACGTTTCAATGCCGCATCACTGTATATAGTAATGAACCCTTTCCCGCTCTCGGGAATTCACTTGCAATGGCATTTTGTTCGTGATCTGTGTTTGTTCCATTTCGTCTAAAAACCTTTCCACGCATAGTTGGTTCTTCTATTTCTGCTGTGAGTCGGCCGCAGTATTCAATTTGTTCAGCGGTGCGTTGCAGTTGTTGTCGCGCATCTGTTTAATTCGTGAAGTCTAATATTTATCGACATCGTTTATATGTCTCCAGTAGCTTCATGATCCTCGATTTTGTCTTGATTCTTCCACTGACGAATGACTGGAATGCGATGGTTTAGGATTCTTTGAAGGATGAATTTGGATAACCAGTGGCATTTTTTGTGTATAATTTTTGTCCGAATACTACAAGTATCACTTTTATTATCACTGTGAATTGCAGAGATCGTTATTCTTAAGCGATTATTACCATAAAATTCAATAAAATATTCACTAGAAGCACCCTTGACTTGCTCTTTGTATTATTATCAGGTCAGGCCAGATGTCTCGTTGTGTCGGAGCAGATTTGTCTGGAAAGTAAGCTCACTTTATTCTCCAAAGGCCTGCCCAATAGTGCAATGGTATATGAATTTGAATTTCTAGACGTCCAGGAATCGATGTTCCTAATGCAAACACCACCTCCATACCCCAAAAATCAGCAATCTCGGAAATAGCTATCATTTTCAATGTGAGCAATAAAACTCTCATCGCTTGTCTGCCAAACACGGAGTAGAGAGTAAAATGGATGAAACAGTAGCTCCCGTCTGTCGTCACGAAACTATGATACATTCAGCTTGGAGTGATGTGTGGGCGCTTCCCTTCAATCTATTTTGCCAACAACTTTAACATTTTGCGATACTGCATTCGGCATATACCTTAGAGATTTGTTTTTTGAGCTGAGAAGAGGCCATCAGAACACCTTTCACCACGTCAACAGTGATGCAGTTGCACATATCATGAACATTGAATTTGGCGGCAAGACGAGTATTTGGAGCAGACGTATGGGAAACATACTCATTTGTACTTTGCGATCACATCAGGTATACTAAACTTACCTTGATATCAACAATATCTGTTCATATAAATCTAGAACCTTCTCAAACATCCGAGAATACCTTCCACAAAGTAATTTCATTATCTCGTTTGTCTTCACTTAAATGAACGACATATGAAAAATAAAATAAAATTTATTTCAGCATATTTTTTGTGAGGATCTTCGATATCCTTCAATTTCAGCGAAAAATAATGAATAATTGATCATCATAAAGCAACGTGCTTTATGCTTGTCGAAATTGTGTTCATCAACGTACGCTTATTTGATTATTCACCAAAACGATTACTTTCGAATATTGGCTCATTGATTTTTTCACCTTCATCGAGAACAACATTGGGATTAAGCGCCAATGATGCGAAATATTTCAATGCACGTGGACGATTTAGTCGATGCAAAAATGCTCTGAAATTATATGATTGTAATTTAGTTCTATGAGGAATGGAATGCTTCTAAAAGTTGAGATTATTTTTTAGTTCACTTAACGAGTAATAAGTAAACGTGTAATAATCGAGGAATTAACGACTAAATTAACGAATAACGAATAAAATTCACTTGATCGATATAAGTTCAGCAATTCTGAATCTATAAAATCTTTAGGATTTATGAATGAGTACATAGATTGCAATGAATTAAGCTCACATCTGCAACATCTATATGAATAGAGGTAATTTTTATAAAATAAAGATAGTGGAAAAGGTAGTCAAGAAATTTAATAATATAACGAGAGTTACGATGGGGTTTTATATTCTCAATAAATGAATTGTGGATTTGGAGGATTAGAATCGGGAATAAGCGATCAACGGGTGGAAAGTTTCGTTTTAATATACAGTGCATTTTCCATACCTAAAAAAAATACAATATTGCGCTTTGTAGAGTTGATAATCATTGATTGATTATGCAACAATTTTCCGAGTTTTCTAGAAGAAAATTTGCAGATGAATAGCTTGTCGTATTATTTTATTACAACATGTTTGAGGATCACAGTTTTCTTCGTGTTGAAGCCGATAAAAGGTGAATGCTCTCGAAAAATCTGCGAAATTTTTGAGGAAAACTTTTTTTTTTACAAACTAAGAAATGTGGTCTGACAAAATAGAATTCAACTTCCGGAAAATATGATGATTGCACTTTCTATAGTGAGTTGTGTGAAGCTTTAAATATATCAATGTCGTTGCCAATAATCTTTTGTCTCGCTTAGATATTGATTTGATTGAAATACCTTTTAACCATCTGCGATGAGCAGAGTGAAAAGATGATCGATAAAATCAATAATTGAAGAGCCAGTCGTTTGACCATTCTGAAAGTGTTGCTTATGATTCAACATTAATTCATCACGTTTAATAGTCGCTATAAGAGGTCCCTTTATCGCTTGACATCTCGGCATAAAATGAACATGAAAGTACACGTAAATGAAAGCGTTCCCCCCAAATAAAAACCTTGAAAAATATATGCTAATTTTGTTAGCAATAAATTACACCTATACTTATTCGTAAAATATGATAGAAAACATAAAAGAAAGTAATTTTAGTGATGAGAAGGAAATGCATATTGCGAATTGGTGAGACATTATATGTCGACATGGTGAAATATGGTCGAGAAAATATCCACTATTGAAACTTTAATTTGACTACTAAATCAAGAATAAATAGATGCTTGTAATTTTAACGGATGAAATAGGAAGAAGAAAATATACGAATAGATTTTGGTAATTATCGTATGTAACATTATCATTAGTGAAAGAATTGAAATGTTGGCATATATGAAGACATCATTAAGAAACTCCGCAAGTTTCATTCGTTAGCAACATAAAAGCATTAAAAAAAGACAACGACTTAGAAGATTTGTGCTTATACTCTTACTAGTTATTGTATATTTATTTTCATTACCCTTTATCGCTTTCATTACCGCCTTGTTAGTGTAGTTTTCTTTTTTCTTTTTTTTTTTTTTTTTGAACCTGTTGAAATCGAAATATTAAGTGGTTAATTGCGGTTTAAAAGCATACAGCAATACTAGAGAGAAATATGCATTCAAGAGGTGAAAGTTGATTTTGTTTTTTTTTTTTGTTTTTTTTTCTATGCGAAATTTTATCCTTGCCAGATTTGCATTCTTCTATGTAAACTTCTTTAATGGAACTCTAAATGGTGGTTTTTATTTTCTTCGGTGAGCATTTCGAATAGTTTTATCACCGTATGCATTTGCAAAAGTGCAGCTTAATTAAGCTAAATTGATGCACAAATAAGTCAAGCTCCTATTCTCGACGATTCCGTCAGTGGACGCTGCATTTCGCCATAAGAAAGTGATAATCGTTCTTAGTTCGAATTCCAAAACAAACAAACAAACAAACCAACATACAAACAAATACTCCCCTGATCAGTCAATAATGATATGAAAACTTGAAGAAGTGGACAATAATTATTCACCACTTTGAATTCGAGAATAAACGCATGCATCAAATACGAATTAACCGCCTTATATAGGAACGAGAAGCAAAGCTTATGCTAAACCGACAAATTTTGAATGTTATATTCTTCAGCGCTCATATATATGTGAAAACACTTTCCAATATTCGTTAACACCTCCTTAGGAGGCACAAATTCGGAAATTCCAACAATAGGAACTATTATCAGTGAGCATTAAAAAAACACATCCGAAAAATTGATTAAAAAAAATTGATTAAAAAAATGTCATCTGGACTCGACCTCATGGCCAACATTAAGTCTGTATATGTTAGAATTTACTCCTCGAAGAATCGTTCACTCGATTCACTCGTTATCGTCGAAATATTCTGCCTATCAAGTTGTATATATTAAAAATATTGCTCGATTAAAATTTTCATGCGTTGACTTGAAGAGGAGTGATAATTACACAGATAAAGCAAATCTTTAATGATTGCATATTTGTAAGAAGCATACTTGTAAAAATATAAAAAGAATAAAAGCATCGTCTGCCTTGTCGACGAAAGCCGTCGGCTCTATTTGAAAGCATCGAAGATGAACGCTTCCTATAAATATGGACCACGCCCAATGCTATCGACATTTTATCCGAAAATGCATTCGAAAATTTCTTGCCTTTTTCACTCAAATCTTCTTGAGGGTATTGCTAATTGATCAACGTGCACAATGGCAATGATAACCTCTAGGGTAGGTTTTGTTGCAGCCTAAAGGGATAACGCTAATCTTACAATAAGAATAATTTCTTCAATTGCAAGAGCCCTCAACGCCACATACTTCGAAAATATTTATCAACGATAAGATAACTTTATCGTTATCACTTTCGTGCAGAAATAAAGGAAAGCAGCGATGATGAACAGGTTGAGCACTGCCAGTGTTCCTTACTGGACCCAGTAGGAAGAAGAAAATGTTGTTCTCTAAGAAAGGGTTTTTTTTCCAGTGCGATCTTACGGTCTTGGGAAACCGCTTTTACATGCTTTGTTCACCTTGAGTTGGCAGGTTTCAATTTTTGAAAATTTAACTCACTTTTCCCAACAATAAACATAAAGGCTAAGTTCGATGATCTCATACTTTTTTTTAGCATTGCACATAAAGAGGCTATTGATACCCAGCACAAGTGGAGGATACACCAAGAGTACTGCTGCTTGAATAGGACTCATGGCGAAAGTCACATGAAATAGGGATTTATTTGAGTATTCTTGAAAAGGAAGAGATTTCCAAGAAAAATGCAATATCAATTGGCTTGGTTTTGAAAGAATTGATATGAATTCAATCTCTCCAGAATGGATTTCTAAGGCATCGGATATACGCTTTGGTTAAATGCAGAGGAGATTGGAATGTGCGGGAGAGGAGGCGATTTGGCGTGTACGTAGATACTGTAGATATTTCAACGTTTTGATAATTTTTCAATTCGGTGCTTCTACCGAGCTGTCAACGTTTGCCGATTGCCTCAACTAGCATCATTCCATAAAAAATATCCCTTTGCATCAAAATTTTTAGCTGCTTTGTCTCGCCTATTCGATCGTTCCCTTTATATTGGCATTGAATATGAGCAATGATTGCCTCTTCAAATAAAAACAAATAGATAAATGTGCTATAAAAGTGCAGTCACGAGATGCATTTTTCGAATTCCATTCATCGGAACAACCAGCTTCATAAGCTGTCAATAATTAATAAAATATGTGCGATAATGCATGATTACTTCCGGTTATCCGACAGCTATTTATAAACAATCCAGCAATAGTCGTTGTTTGCGGTCTGTTCGACATAAGGCGCAAATTCACGAGTGCGAAATACATGCAAATTTCTCGAATTCTTTTTCTCCTAGAACTTAGTGGATCATCATGACTGTTCGTATAGGAGGTTCCACTAAAGGATATCATACTCATCAGATTTTATAGCACACCTTCAGTGATCTTGGATTTAGACTATTCGTTAAAGAGGCATAATTACACACAAATGCATATATGTTAGCAGAACGTTGAAGAAATGGACCCTATAAATATAAATTTGCATATGTGAATGCGGCAATGTCCGAATGTTGAAAAATATTTGCTTCATGAATGACCGGTATATTTCGATAACACTCCATTGTAATTCACCCGTCACTGCCAGCAAAAAATTTGTTTCTCTATGAATCCACCAATGAGAGAAAAAAAATCTAACTTCCACTCTACGATAATGTGATGCTTAATGGCGTTGTTGCAGTAATGATTCGCAAGCTGATATTGTTGGTGCTCAAAGATGTGATTTTTCATAGCAGATTCGGCTTAGTTTCCAAACATTAAGGTAGGCACATATCCCAATGACTCACCTCGGTAGATCTTAGCATATAATTGGGATTTGTTGGATTCGTTGAATTGTTGGATTCATTATGCAACAGTTGAGATATTTCATATTCCTTGCATATCTTGCTGAAATAATTGCTCTATGAATGTTATATCACTAACAGATATATTCAAAGATGCTAATAACTAGAGCTATGCGATAAGAACGACATGAAAAATAAAAATTTTTACATAATTTTTCAATTTTATATATTTTTGCACAAACTTTTTTGCAAATATTGAAGATTTTAATGAGTGGATTGATAATAAAAATCTTAAAAATTTGTGCAAATTTTTAAGCTCAACATATTTGACTCTCTTGCGAAAATTCTTGCTGCTTTACTTAATTGTTAAGCTCTACAAGAAAAAAACATTAGCATCGGATTTTTTTTATTAGATTTAATTTTATTTGGGTTAGTTGCGAAGAGAGGAAAATGAAAGAAAATTGCAGCAATGAAGCGCAAATTAAAGACAAATAACCGCATTATTAAATAAAATGGAATTTTTGAGAAAATGCAAAGTGCAAAAAAAAGTGGCAACGAACGCAAAAACTACGGGGTAAGCGAATCCATAAATGGGATATGGCATCCTCGTGTCAAAACGAGAACATCAGAAAATAACGTCAGAAACATGAAGTGACCACAACTTTTAAAAGTAGCCAGTGGAGTGGTCACTCATGAAATCTGACCATCCGTAATGCGTAGCTTTGCTTGAATTCATATTTGTTCAAATTTTTAATCGCTTAGGGTGGGATTGTTATTTTAGCAATCAGCGCATCAGCGCGTATATCAATCAATTCGTTTTTGATCTTCAAAAGATTCCTTCCAAGAAAATGCCTTTTGAGAGTCGAACGAATGCTTCGAAGAGTGAAAAAATTGATCTGTATTTATCTAAGAATTTCGTACTACGCTATTGATAGCCCACTTTGCATTGCGATGTCATGAGACAACGAAATTGGCGTCAATCTAATATAAAAAATTCTTGTATTAATGACCATAGAACTGTCATATTTGATGTTTCTATAGTTGCTCGAACACCTGACGATCATCTAATCAACAAAAATCCACCTAAATCGATGATTTATCTCTAATAGAAGTTTTGAAATTTTATTATGCGTCTTTACGTTGTAACGCTCAATATCGAATACCTCTGATAGTTTCGCGATTTTTGTATGCGCGCACATAGACGATCTAGTTACCAAGATTTGCGATACTGGATCTGCAAATAAGTGCCAGCTGCAGTGATGACAGAGCTAGAACGGGCATGCTAATGGTCGATGTCGAAATGAGTGCTGAAATGCTAGCAGTATTATCTAATTGAAACGAACTTGCGCATGGTATTTTCTTAACAACCAGGATTGCTAACCGACGTCGCTGAGTGATCATGGATCGCTGGGAAGTGCCGGCATAACTCACCATTTAGCTACGATCACGCACCGATGACAGCAAGCAATAGTCGAGATGGTTTTTCAATGGACCCGGATATTAGCGATGAATAGACAATTGCCAGCTGATTGAAATAAAATATAACAATAGACTAGAATTGGGACGCAATCAGCTTTATTCAATTATTTCTCAATTGTTAAGTAATTCAACGCTCTGCACTCATTGTGTTTTTGCAATAATTTCTTCATTGGTTATCATCGAAGATGTGTAAAATTGTTCCTGATTGATGATCGACTAATTTCACTCAATAGAAATGTAATCCGAAAAAATCAAACGAATGATTGGAATGGCTATGGTAGTTCATTTTTATTTATTTTTTATTTTTTTGCTCGTGATTGCTAGATAATTGCCCGATAGTTGCCAATGAGTAACATCCATCTTGCAATAAAATATTAAATGTGCACAATTATTCGATTCGAATTGCCTGTTCAACAAAATTCCATTGATCTCGTTGTTTCAATATCTAAAATTCAAAATAACTAGGAAGCGGATGGGCCATCCAACGGGAAGAGGTATATAAGCTACTTTTTTACGCTACCATATATAACAATAGATTTATGCATGATATTCACTTGTGATGTTTTGAAGCACAACGGTCGTTGATAATTCCCTCTTGGCTAAAATACAAGCGTAACGATGAAATATTTTATTTCTTGCTGATATTTGATAAATTATAAATGTCCAAAAGAAATGCAATAACGTGATCGAATAACGCATATCAAACAAACAAAACGCACTAGCAACAACAAACTACGTACAAATGATCACTATTATATTATAAGATGATCATTATATAACTGAGTAGAAATATACACGCATAGCAGCAACACTTTCAAAATAATAAACGAATAAACCATTTCAATAATCTTAAAGTAGTGCCAACCGACTGTCAAATCTAGATGATTCGGGAAATCTTTTATCAGTAAATATTGGCCGATCAACTCGACTTGCTTCATGCAACTTTTTGAACGAACAAATTATCACCAGATTCGATTCTTGATGCGCCTGTTGATAGACTCGGCTATTTCGTTCAACAAAACATTTTAAATGTTCGGCGATTGATTTCATCGTCGCGTCGCACGAATAAATGTACTTCGAAGTAAAGGTAACGAACATTTCTAGTTGGATGATTTTGATGTTTATAACATAAATATCTGCATAACAATATAGCAGTAATATATTCGGTTTATAACACAACGAAAGTTCATTAAAGACACTATGAAGTAATATAAATGCAAGAATATGCATCATAAATGGAAATATTGCCTAAATGATCAATTTTTTTTTAAAGAAATAAATTAGCTTTCTCGACATATATGATCAACAGTGGATGTTTCGAATAAATCTTCTATTTTTAGCGCAGATCTTATATGAAGCTCGGCGTAATCGAAATATCGTGAACAATGAAGAATATATTTTTTTTAAATCATAAACTTAGAAAATGCAATTGCCAATCATCATTGCGCTAAATGCATCATGGGAAATATATTGGATGCTCATTGAAGTTATTGAAGGGGCAAATAAAGAAACACGTTTTCCATTCTTTCTATAGCTTTCGACACCTCATAACATAAAATAGCCATCATAAATAAAAATTATCTACATAATTCCTCGTTATTTATTATTTTTATCTTGAGGAATTTTTTTTCCAATGGGCTGTTTTTAAAACCATATACTGATATATCATCCGATTAACGTAACTTATATAATAGCTGTACCCTGTTTATTGTTGTGCAAAACGAAGTATCACATGATATTACGGCTAAATAACACGAATCACAAATAGGAGGACAACAAACGAAGCCATAAGAGAAAAGCAAATTCCAAATTGCGAAGGGGGGGGGGGGGGGGGTAACAAGAGAGAGGGAGGTAAGCATGATGCAGGCCCAAGACAATCGATGGGGCAGATATTGTTCCATAAGCAATGACTAGATGAAGATCAGTCATCAACAAAGCACTAATTTCGGGATCACTGCCGCTTCCGTCAAAAATACTAGCACAACAACGTTTTCAAATTTCAGATTTGTTCATTTCATAATATAAACCTTTCTCTTCTATTAATTCTTGATGTGTACCTGAAATTGATGACACGATTTGCATATGTTAATAAACAATACAATAATGCGAATTATTTGATCAAATTTGCTAATTTATTAAAAAGCTGGACGATTAATGAGTGAAAAGTGCACATATGTGCAAATATGAACATAGATGGATGCACAGACGTACGCAGACACATGATATACGCGCATAAACGAGCACATATATCGTATATATATGTGCACCCATCTAATGCCTGAGCGCACATATGTGCGGATACATACAGACACACACACACACAGACAGATAGATCTACACATGCCTTATTTGACATATTATTTCGAAAAATTCTGTGAAAAGCGAACAAACGTTTTTTCCTCATTCTACTATCTATCTATTTATATAGAAATTTGCTACGGAGCATAGATTAATGCACTCATAATATTATTAATTACATAAGGTGAGCCATGTGTTAAATAAATAGCTGACGCTTAAAATGTGATCTTTACGCGTATGGAAAGACATAAAAGTAAAACAAGCGAACTTTCACTCATATCACTAATAGTAATGTATTTCATTATCATCGAATATACTACAGTATCAATTCCATTGTGATAAATATTTCTGATCGCAATAAAGTTGCAAATCTTTGAATATGTTGCAAATTGAAATGAGCATTAAAATTAATTTACCTTGTTCAGCGATTTCACCATCAACAAGTACGATGATTTTATCGACAGTGCGAATAGATGATAAACGATGAGCAACTAAAATTTTATTCCTTATGCAAACAAATTTCAATGAATTTATTTATGCTCCTATATGATTTTCAATAAGATTACCATTTTTTTACATACGATATAAAATCTGAATAATGAACGCATATTTCGTCATACGTTCAATAGTTGACATTTAAAAGAGTTAACTCGAAAATAAATAAATAAATGAATGAATAAACAAATAAATAAATACATAAACAAATAAATAAATAAATAAATAACGGCAATAACAAAATAAAGAATCGGTGTGGTTGGTCCATCCCGAAAGCAAATTTTCTTCGGCTATAGAAAATAATCGTTATTAGAAATGTAAACTTGCTCTACCAACTCTGCTGTCACGTAAGAAAGTTAGACTATTTATCTCAGGTTGTTGCTCACTAATTTAGGTTCTCTTTGCCTTCGCAGCTGAAGATATTCTTAGATGAGATAGATAAATCTAACAATAAAATCGTCAAAATATGCTCATAGATAGTAGAAAAAAAAACGAACTAAATTGAAAATAATGAAGCAAATAAATTTCTTACTATGAATTGAAGTGCAATTTTTGCTTGCTGATTCTAATGCCGCTTGAACAGCCTGTAAAATATTCAGAAAATAGAGACGAATTATTTATATTATCGGTAATTTATGCATTTTTTTATCGCTCTAGAACGTAGAGATTGGTTTTTTCTCATGCAAATCAAAAATTCACTTCAGAATATATTAAGTGAAATGAATTTTTTATCTTCTAGAAGGAGAAGATTTCTAGAAAAGATATTTAATCTCAAGGAATCTATTTTATTTTTAACCTACAATTGGGAAACGCTTACTGCATATATCACTTTGCAGGTAAAATTCTTTCATGGCAGGTGTAATTTCTCAAAGTTTCATGATAATAAGTACTATAGATCAGAAGAATAATAGATTTTTTGACACCAGTATAGACACCAATTGCCAATTTTAAGCAATAAAATTTCATCTGAGACTTCAATTATGCAGCATAGTTGAACATAAAAATTCCGCAAAAAGTGGAAACGTTAAGAGAATATAGAATTTTCCAAAGTATTTAGTAAAAAGTTTAGTTGAAGATTTTCCCTCCTGTAGAAAACTTCCCATAGACCGATAATCACTTTTTAGATGAAAAGGAATTTTCTTCAACATTTTGAAACATAGATCTTAATTACTTTTTCACTCGCCGTATCCAAAGCTGCCGTTGCTTCATCAAGCAGCAAAATCCTCGGCTCACGAATCATTGCTCGTGCGATTGCGATTCGCTGCTTCTGACCACCTGATAGTTGTGCTCCGAATTCACCCACTTCCGTGTCGTAACCCTTAACAAAGTTGACAGTTGCGTCTATTGCAGATATTAATGATTTCTTTACCGCAAGTTACATATTAATATTTCTATACAAATAATCAAGTACATTTGTCAAATGTTAAAAAAAAAGTTCTTATGCCTTAACGGTTGCAAAATCACTAGCAATTCACCGATAGACTTATCTCTATAGACTGTTTCACACCGAAAAATGCCTTACATATACAAGATTGACCGTTCTTTTGTAATAAATACACTGTGATCCTATATTTCATTTCCGGCAACTAATTCAACAGACTCATATCGCACTATTTTCATGTCAATACACAAACATTTTTCACTCCATAGAAATAATCAATTAATGTCAACATATAAGAACTCCTCTCATTTCTAATAAATCGTCTGTGGTGTAAATATTGCCGAAATTATGTTATATGATACTAAATAACGCATATAAACGAGAAACGTTATGAACCTGTGGTAGCGAAACAATGAAGTCATGGATATTGGCAATTTTCGCGGCTTTGATAATCTTCTCTTCCGTTGCTTCGTCTTCCGGTAATCCATATCCTGCAAGTTATATAGATGCATATATATATATATATATATAGTTCCTTTCAAAATGTTCTTATTGAAATAAACCTATTTTATTCCTATTTTTATGCACTAAATGTTCGCAAACTAGCATTTTTCTGAGTGCTATCGAAGGAAACAAGGAAATGAATTGGTATGGAATAATTAAATATCAAAGAAATTAGATAAAAATGTACCGGACTTAAAAGCAAATTTGGATAGTCAGTAATGCGAAAGTGGAAAAAATTCTTTCATGTTTCAAAAATTTTTCAAACATTGTTCATGTAATGGTTTCCATAAGCATCAATGCGAATACAAAATGAAAAATAAATGATCAAAAAAAATATATTAAAGCATCGATAACCTATATTTTCACGGAGAGTAAACGAAAATAATGTCGGCTCTTGACCAACTGATACAACAACACGTCGTAGATATGCAGGATTGATCGATTTCACATTATAGTTATCGATCAACTGTAATATTATACGGGGATAAAAATGGAATTCATGAAGAAAAATAGTGATCCAACAGGGTGAGGAGTGATTCATTCATTCAAATTATATATTTCACTTTGGTTAACTTGATAAATAAAGCTGCAACTACGAAATATGCAAGGAGTGAATCTGTTAACATTCGAAGATTGGTTAGATAGTACATTGCCTGGCCAATTTCATAGCTTCTATCAATACTACCAAACATAATATAACTAAATTCAATTGTTGCAATTCACAAGTGCAAAATTAATTCCGCAATCTCGAAAGCGTATGAATTGCCTACCCACCCTTGCATACACATAGCCTAGATGCTGTCTATGCTTCGTTAGGTTATGCAGAGGATTTTCTCTTTGAGAAACTCAACATGAAACTGACAACTTCTCCACTTGTCGGAGTGTACATTCGTTGAAGCAATGCGAAGACGGAACTCTTTCCTGAGCCAGATGGACCAACGATTGCGACCGATTCTCCTGGTCGCACCTCAAAGTGATATTTTATTCTTAAGCATCCAAAATATTGCCAGGATAATTTTTAAGAATTTGACGCTGTTTTTCATGCTCGGTTATATCACACAATAAAGCTGCTCGTTTATGCATATTTCTTCTGTTATTAATTAAGGAATTATTTCTGAAAGCTTTTTGAAGCTCCCCTCCTAAGTTTGTGTTGACAGCAAAAATATAACCTCGTCTTTTTATTTCGGGGAATTACGAAATGTTCTATTATATTTCTAACAAATTCCATATAGCAAATCAGCAGTGTAATTCTACTTCATGTTGGTTCATTGTGTAAAAAAGTAATACTATAGACAGCGATATTTATATAGACAAAGATTATCGATTAATCAATTTAAAGCAGCCTTAAATATCTTACCTTGAAAGTGAGATTCTTCAGCACAGGTAAAATAGGCCTTGAAGGATAGCGAAATTCCACATTTTTCAGCATTAAACGTCCGGTAATTTTCTGAAAATTTCGATTGTTTCGAATTTTACAATCAATACAGCCATTGAATTATTTTATTGCTTAAGCATGGTGGATCACTTTAGATCGGTAAAAGCTCGTTGAACGATTAACACTATGGTATTTGTAAACGACAAGTTAAGGCTAAATGAGCAAATATCTTTTAATGGTCTGTAGTGAAAAGCTGCTGAGTAAAACTGTCTGATATGTTGCTGTTCCGATTAAATTATATGTTTAGTCATCAATATGCATATTGCTATACTACAGTACTATATTACTACAGTAAAATACAACCTCTCAACACCATTAGAATTTGATAGTAAGAGTTGATGAGTACACGGATAAAGCGCAGAACTAACGTGGACGGATTTTTCGATTTGAATTCATCTCAGAAACACATTTCAGGGACCATAAGCAAGTGTATGCATAAACGATATGAATCGATCAAACGAAATCAACTGGTGTTTACAATAAAATTTCAGCGATAGAAGCTGGTCAGTGGAGAAAATTCTCTAGATTCCAATATTAATTCGAATAGTAATATCTTTGAGAATAAAACTCAAAACAAACCGGTCGTAGGCCTTCATCGCTTAAATTATTCATATCGATAGCACTCTCATTTATGACGCCAAGAATATTTTCAGCGGCTACTCGTGCCTTTGTAAGATCACTAACTGATGCGATTAGCTGACTGATAAAATTTGCACCGAATTGAGTTAATAATACTACCCTAAATTTATAAATTAATTTTATAATTATTTATTGGATCTTATGAAAGTAAATTTTTTAGAAACGACAGTAATATATCGATAAAGGAATACATGCTAAGGTTAGAAGATTTCTATGTTCATTTCTTTGCTAACATAGTTGCAATAAAAACACATTGGAAGTTCGATGAAGTAATTTTCTTCATCACCTTTTGTGGTACTCTTCATTGAAATCGCTCATACATTTCAAATCCTATAGCATAGAAATATAAGAATACTGTTGATGTGTCAATTGCTTACATCTTGTTGACTAAAAAAAAAAGGATCCCTGGAACCGAAATCTGAAGTAGAACAAAAGTTAGAAACTCCAGCTAATTTAATACGTGGAATTTCTTTGCTTAATTAGTCGAGAAGAAAAAAAAATTGCGGTGAAAAATGACGAATGGAAAATCTGCTTGAAAAAATTTATATCATTCGGCGCAGTAAAAGTTGAGGCAAAGACAATCTGAAGTTTTTAAAATTTGGCACAGTATTATAACTGGTAACGAAATGCTTATATCCCGATTATCTATATGATCAGCTAAATACTAAGTTAGCGCTTCAAAAATGACGAAGAACGAATGAATATTTCGAAATAAAAATGTGAACTGGGCGGTAGTGAGAAATTCGACCTGAGGTAATCGAATGGAATAGCATGGTTAGTTGATCTTTGAGTTTAACCTGAGGTAATCGAATAGGAGCTACCTGAGGTAGTCGATTAGGATATTATGATTTCTTTACTTAAAAACAGTTCACCTGAGGTAATCGAATGGAGTGATCTCATTACTGAGCATCATAACTTTTCCAAAATGTAGTGTAATCGCGATAAGAATATAAGTGAAACTAAATTGGCATGCAAATACAAATGAACTGATACATGATTGACGTTTCATAGTTCTGCAAAAAAAAAAAAAAAAAAAAGAAAAATTCCTTCATCGATAGAATCTTCATAAAACTTTCAAAATAAAATATTACTAATTATTGAGTTTTTTTTTTTTTCACAAAATTTATTCACTTATATCATCTAATTTTCTCAAATAATAAAAATTGCTAAATACTATTATATTCTTATTCTCCATTTCTTTGCTTTCCAAACTCTTTCTGTTGAATTAAATACGGAAAAGCAAACTGTGGTCATAGCGCTACGAGGTCTAGCAACCCAAACGTTACGTTCATAAACCTCTGTCGCTAAAAAAAATCGGGTATGCAACTTGACAGATCAGTGCCGATCCTTGGCGATGGGACGGATCGTTAGGTGATCAGATGATTACTGAACTCATCATATTTTAGAAGGATTTTGACAGACATAACTGATTTCTTTATGTTATTTTATATTTTTATTTAATGGAATTTTAATATTTTATGGAAACGAGAAAAGAGCAAAATATTCAATTTTATTGATACATTCCTGCTATTAGTTGAATAATATTAGCATAACTTACTTTTGTAAAGGTTTTAATGCATCACAGAATATTTGGTTGAAATGTTCTTGTAGTGTATATGCCTTTATTGTACTCATATTTGAAAGAACAAGTGTAGCAAGCTGAAAAAATAAATAAATAAATAAATAAATAAATAAATAAATAAATAAATAAATAAACATTCAAAAGAAAGCGAGCAGCTTCAGAGAATATTTCCTCTTAAAGCGAATATGCATAGAATAAAATTAAACCGAAAACATAATTAAATAAACTCGATGAATGATGGAAGCCTTTCAACTGCCAGAAATTTCCGCCTATTCATATTGCGTCTACCCACCCCTCCCCCTCCTCAGCCTTACTTCAATTCATGCATTAATAAGGAAAATAAATAAATAAATCCGAAAAAAAGCGCACTCTTTATAAATTCTAGGATTTGCGAAAATTTTCCATACATTAGAAATAATAATACCGAATTCGGCGGCTAAAATGCACATTGCAATATATAGAGAAACTTTCCGAATACGATAAGTATAGCCACAAAAAACCCAAAATAATAAAATAAATAAACAATACAATAATACAATAATACAAATAACAATTAATACAGTAATAAAATTTAAAATACAAATAATTGATTTATAAACTTACATTAGCGGCTTTCTTCTCTTGTTCGACCATTTGTCGTTGTCGCTTACTTGTTTCACGAAGTTCAACTAATCGAAATAAAAAGAATGCCGGAAATTGAAAACCACATAATAATGCTAATTTCCAATTGATAATTAATGCAATTGTTACCGATACAACTGAACAAATAATAGCTGGAATTAATAAATCGAGTTTTTCACCAACAATCTGAAAATAAAAGAATAAAAACATTTCGATCATTTATCGAGGAAACTACCAATTATTCCATGAGAGGATTGAAATCAAGAGAACATTAGAGTGGAAAGAATTACACAAAGGTAATGAATGCATCATATACAAGTATATTTGTGCCAACATTGAAAGATAATTCATTTAGCGAAATTTTGCGTGATTGTTTATGTTAAAATATCTATACCCTATTACCTTTTATCTATATATCTAAAGCAAAAATGTGTATATATTTTGCTCCATATATTCAAAAGCATACTCGATTAAGGCTAGCCGTATCGGAAATAAGACGATGTACGAGTCGACCAGGTGTATTCCTCTCTTCATCGAAATATGCGGCACCATGTCGAAGTATACAACGAAACATTTCACCACGCATATGTGCACAAAAACCATGACCATAGAGTGCAATAAATAAACGCTGGAAAAATGCTCATTTTCAGCGCAACTTATATCACATTGATTGATATTCATTTAAAAAAAAATAGGAAATTTTATGGAACACGTACATTGAGATTTAAGCTCAAAGATATAGGGCATGACAATTTTCCGATAAATTCACCTTCACATGAGTGAATTTTCAATCAAGCTCGTAAATATAAATGCTTGATAAAAAAAAAAAAACTACCCGTTCCATGGGAAATAATCGAAAACTTTACCCATAAACAATCATAAATACGAATGACTTATTATATATGATAATGAAATCTCAACTTTCAGATATTATGATCGGTATCTCTATTAGAAGAGTATTTACAATGGAACAAGTGGAAATGAAAAAAAAATTCGATTTTTTTTTTTCGATCGAAATACTTACCCCAACCGCTTCGAACATTGTTTTAATAATAATAAGCGCTGTATAGACGGCTGCTGTTATGAAAACTTGTTGTGACATCTCATCGCTTGATGCGAGTGCAATCTTCAAATTTGTTGACATTTTCTATTATTGCTTATTACTATTATTATTTTTTAAATATATATTCAGTAGTGCTTATTACTGTTTATATGAGAGAAAACTATGACGAAAGTATCCATTTTTAAAGGTTCATCGTTGCATAATCCTTATTTCATATCGGATGTGGGCAAGAAATTTTTTTTTTTTCAGGTTTTAGATATTTCTTTTAGGTTTTGAGAATATTTTAAAGCTATAATCGATCTTTGAAATGATGTTTATTTTAGAAACACAAAGGCTATACAGTTCCGCTGATATAATAGCCCCATCTCTTGTATCCGTCCTCTTTTCGATTTCCGCTTCATGATATATCCCGTAATTCTCTTCAAAATTAAAGTCAAGCATCTAGGGACTCTTTTAAAGTTTCTGTAGTTGCCATAAATAATTCATTAAAATTAGAGAAAACAAACCTCAAGCACTGATGCAACTTCAAAGCAAACAAGAAGAAAGAAGAATCCTCTAAGAATTGTGACTGGAAGAGCTATTCCAAGATGTGTATATCCAGCTTTATAGCTTTTGATTAGATTCCATACTGCTTTGAAGTTGGTATCCTTGCCTGGCAACTGAAAAACAAAAATATAATGTCAAAGAGTAGAAACAAGACACCTCAATAATATTTTGCACAGCATCAATCCCATAATCAAAATACATTCATCCAACTATTTTTATTATATAGAGTACCATTTATACGGAGATCTATTTTATGAAAATTGTGATAAGACCAACATACTCCAATAAATCTAAGGAGATGAACAATTATTACAATTACATAAATTTTAAACTATAACGGCGCTGTAATACTCATCAGCGACAAATATTTCTTAACACTTTCAACTTATTGAATGCTCTTCTAAAAGATTAAAAAAACAAAAAAAAACGCATGAAATTCTTTCTATAGTGACTGAAGTCTTTTGAGGAAAGGAATATTAATTATTCGTTGAACAGGTATATACATATGAGCGATTTTTATTATTACCGATGCATCATCATCGAATGATTTTTCCTCCATTGCCACTTCCATTATATTTGTTTGAAAAGCAGTATCCATACGGCTTCGTTTCTTCGACATTACAGGTAATGCAAGTTTCTCTCGATCGGTGCTCAGTACCGAATAGGATTTCCCAAGACGCTTATGTGCACCCAATGAGGAACGAGCCCATGCACGACGATACGTTTCTGGATCCTTAATTTGAAGACTGTGATGCCTCCAATGCATTAAAATTTTCTATGGATTAAGCAATACTATAAGATTGACCATTATAATGAGCAGCATAACCACAGTGGTGCTGGGAGGCTTAAAAAAGGTTTTTTTTTATTGTTTCTTCACCAATGGCAATTTAATTTTTAAAAACTTCATCCGCATCATGTTTGATAGATCGAAATGAACTAATAATAACCCTTTGCTTCCTCAGTTTCAGAATCCCTGGAGGATTTTTTTTGTGACTACTCCGCCTGAATGCCATAATAAATCACTTATAACAAAATCCTATGTCCACTCGAAAGAAATATGCTATGCACGGGAAAATGCGTTAAATTATAAGGTGATAATTTCTCATACTTAAGGTTATAGGTAATCTGCAAAATTACCAGAAAATCATTAGGCGTCATCGATAAATGTCCAGCGAGAGAAACTTTTGATTTGACTCTTGGATTGACGCTCAATGAGTCGAGTTTTTGATCGTTATACATTCGATAGAATTTTCCATCGGTTTTCTCGAGTAAATCTTCGGGAGTTCCCTCTTCGACAATCTCACCACCTTCGAGAACTATTATTCGATCCGCATTGCGAACTGTGCTTAGTCTAAATTAACGTTGTGAAAATATTATTAAAATGATATGAAAAGTATGAAAAATATGAAGAAATATACGTGGTGACGAATGCATCGTAAAGGTTTTAAATCGCCGTGATTGATTTGGATGGAATAAAAGCGGATTGGAAAGGATATAGGGGCGAATCGAGTAAACTTTCGCTGTGTTCGAGTAAATTGGTTGTATAGTTGAAGAATATAGTTATAGCATGCTTTTGCACCAATTTTGTAAAGATACAATTTGATGGACTGCTTTTTAAAAAATCGTACATTACTACTCCAAATAGCCGTGGATAATCAACTAAAGAAACTGTCACATATCCTTATTTTAGATGATTGGATCGTTTCCGCGGATCATCCAGGAAAAAACGGGTTTTTTTGTAACTTTACATATGTGAAAGAAAAATATAAGATAAATGTTTGCAAATTTTTTGAGCAACCTCAAGTGAAGACTTCAGTTAAGGCGAATTGAGTGATCTATAAAAATACATAATAAAGAAAACTATGGTTTAAAATTACACTCATCATAACTGTTAGTGATTCCATTGTTGAAGTTACAGAGCAGCCAGACAGACACAGACACACAGACACACACACATACACAGACGTGACGCTGCGATAATATAATGTACAAATGCAAAATTATGAAAGCATATAAAAATATTCAAATTGAACTACCCATATGATAGTTCAATTATCGATATTTAAATTTTAATCCTTTTATAGGCGAGTTTGTCCCGGATTACTTACCTATGTGCTATTGTTATTGTTGTAATGCCTTTACTAGCTGCATCAATCGCTTTTTGCACTTCCACTTCATGTTTCGTATCGAGTGCAGATGTTGCTTCATCGAAAATCATAATCGCTGGATTACGTATAACGGCTCTTGCGATTGCAACACGTTGCTTTTGACCACCAGATAATTGCATACCACTGATAAAAATATTCTTTAGGAGGTTTTTTTTCTTCTTGTAAATTAAGAATTTTTTTAGAATCTACGTGTTTTCATTAACGGTCAACTATAAATGTTAAAGAGTTCTATGTAGTGGAAAATTGCCTTCTAGAAGAATTCATAAGGCATTAATGAAAATTGCATAAAATTCTAAACAATCGTCAAAAGGAAAAGTTTGTTTTCTAAACATAAAGAAGAAAATATCAAATAATTTCTACAGTGATAAGCATTCGGACTGCAAAAGGTCAATGATAAAAGAGTGTTTATTAGTACTATCCTATGCTAGTGTTTACAAGACGTTTGGACTCTCACGTAAATCGGCCATATATTGCATTCTCAACCTCCCTCGTCTCATTCGTCGAATCGTTGTTCCTACTGTGATGAAACGAAGACATTTGCTTCTCATCTCACCTAAGATCTCCCTTCTAATCGAAATGCTATCCATCGTAAGCTCCCTTTTTACAGCCCAGTCAGCAGGCAAAGAATTCCCCGCCTCAATCCGGGAACCTTTGTATTTCAGAATTCTAGGACCCGCTTGGAATTTTAGACATTTTGAAAATAGTTCTGGAACTCTCGACTAAAAAAGATAAAAATTTTGGAAAAAGAAATCTTCTGGCATCCTAGACAGGTGCGCAATAATGTGGAATCAATGGCGCTTTGATATACTCCTTAAGAGAAGCTGCCTTCTCCCATTATTCGCATCCGAGTCTTGAATTTCTCACCCAATTTTGCGGGAAAGAGTGATGAGGGGGAACTGCTCTCGGTGGTGCGAGGGAGAAGAAAAAGTGAGGACCTCCTAGCCGCCTTCTTACTCTCCTTCCTTAAGCCCCATCGTTACCCTCGAGTGCACATGTCATCACTTAGGACAGACTTTTAAGAGGAAGAAAAGGGAATAAAAGCAAAATACCGTGCCTACATTTCATTCATAAACTCTAACAATTAAGTGTTCATCGCAATTCAATAAATTCATGAAAAGTAAGTTAACAACTAGCAATATTCGAACCAGTAAGCATTCAACATACCGATCTCCAACTCGTGTTTTCATTCCATCTGGAAGTGCATTAATAAATTGCCAAGCTTCCGCTTTTCTCGCTGCGTCGTTTATTTCCGTTTGTGTTGCATCTAATCGACCATAGCGAATATTATCGCTTATTGTACCTAAACGAATGCGCGTACGTCAACTTTGAATGGAATCCATGCTAGTATAGAATAAAGATTCCCTTCTAAAAGAGGACGTAAATGTTGTAAATTGTTTAGCCAACCACCAAAGTTCACTAGCGAGTTCAGAACGGCGAACAACACAATATTTTAGAAGCATTACAGCACTCCTCAATCGCCATTCTATTTAGCAGATTATTTACGGTCTCATTGGATATACTCTATTATGGATGTTCGGCGCATGATGTGAACTATGCTGAAACTGGACGATTCCACTTGGGATAAGCTAATCTATGAGATATGAAACGAAGGTTAGGTTATGATAGCGAATCGTGAACGAATAACAAAGGAAGCATTCAATGTGTTACTGGAAAAGAAAGAGTAGCAAAATTTCAGCTCCTTCCTCCATAAGCTCACCTTCCTGCTCGTCGTATTTAAAAGATTTCTCTAAGCTTCAATCAATAATTGAATAAATTTTGACTAGTAACACATAAAAGATGAAAGATATTATCATGTATGATGAGAAGAAAACATCACGTTCATCGAACAAATCGGTAATCACACACACACCACACACACCACAC